>JAFMOD010000781.1:2555684-2600684 GCA_019802435.1 Corydoras maculifer
AAAGAGGTCCTGCTTCAGTCAAATTAAATGTTTATGCACGTCACCAGTGGAAAAAGAGACCCCCTGTTCCCCTGTACTGTTCCTATTAACTTGAAAATAGCCAAATGTACCTTATCCCTCAGAGAAACTGCTTTGGAATCAACCCAAACCCTGAGAAACAGCCACTGTGCCCACATACCTAATAGTTTCTGACTGGCATATGTCATAGTGTCCATAATGTGGAATAACTTGTGAGATGTAGAAATGCAGGACTTAAATAAAACTTACTAATGCTAATTTAAAAATTATTATTACAGCATGGGATTAGGAATTTGCCCTAATATAGTGTGTGTGTGTGTGAGGGAGGCATGGTGGCTTAGTGGTTAGCACATTCGCCTCTCAGCGCTAGCGAATCCCAATCTGGGTGGAGTTTCCATGTTCTCCCCGTGTGCGCGTGGGACTGTTGGATTTCCTCCCACAGTCCAAAAACATGGATCAATTCAATTGAATTCTTTAAATTGCCCCGTTTAGAGTGTGTCTGTGTGAGTGAGTGTGTGCCCCTGTCCTGAGTGTATCTGCCCAGCACCCGAAATATTCTCCTCTGGATGGGCATGGGGTACACCAACACCCCCTCCCCCCCCGCGAATAGAGGATAAAGCGGATAATGGATGGATGGATAGTGTGTGTGAGTGAGAGTGTGTGCCCAGTGATAGATTGGTGCCCTGTCCTGGGTGTATCTGCCCAGCGCTTGAAATGTTCTCCCCTGGATGGGGATGCCTGCACAACCCTAGCAAAGATAATGAATTATTAAAAGTAAAGAAAACTTCTTGTGAGCCTCAGTCATGTGGACAGAATTGTCTTTGTTAAAGCTGAGAGGTGAATAGAGACGAGTCAGAAGCTTGGAGCTGACGGTGAGTCCACAGATAACATCATTACAACTTAAACATCACTAAATGCACACCACCACAAACCTTGTTGTAAGCAAAGGGAAGCATCTCTCTGATGAAACTGATACTGAGTGGGATTTTTTTAAAGGATCTATCAAACAGGGACATTTTCGACATACTGATGCTCTTATCCTGTTAAACAGCTGCACGTCAAACTTATCCTTTAATGCTGGTGAGATGTGGTTTTACTCTTTTTCTTATCCTGATTGAATATGGTTTCACTTTGTGTCCTATCCTGATTGGATATAGTGTTTCCCTGTTTCTTATCCTGTTGGATGTGATTTCACTTTTTCCTTTCCTGATCAGATAGTACTTCACATATTTTTTTATCGTGGTTAGATATGGTGTCGCGCTGTTTTCCACTCTGTTTCACACAATTTACCAGCTCTGTACGAGCTCTTTTAGGTTTTTGACATTTCATGCTAACACTACACATGAGTGGATGCTGTGGGACTGCGGTCATACCATCACTGTTTCACCTGAACCCCTCCACGCAACCCTAGTAGAGGATTAAGTGAAAGATAAAGAATGAATGAAAGAAAAGAAACCTTCTTGTGAGCCTTAGTCATGTGGACAGAATTGTCTTTGTTAAAGCTGAGAGGTGAATATAGACGAGTCAGAAGCTTGGAGATGACGGTGAGTCCACAGATAACATCATTAAAACTTAAACATCACTAAATGCACACCACCACAAACCTTGTTGTAAGCAAAGGGAAGCATCTCTCTGATGAAACTGATACTGAGTGGGATTTTTTTTAAAGGATCTATCAAACGGGAACATTTTTGACATACTGATGCTCTTATCCTGTTAAACAGCTGCATATTAAATTGTTTCACCTGAGACACACACTAAAATGACACTATTAAAAATGATTCACCATATAAATATGCATGGGCATTACCTTATGCATGGGCAGCTTAGTGGTTAACATGTTCACCTCTCAGTGCTGGGAATCCAGGTTTGAATCCCGATCTGGGTGGAGTTTCCATGGTCTCCCCGTGTCCGCATGGGTTTCCTCCAGGTTTTCCTGTTTCTTTTCACTGTTCAAAAACTTTTCACTGTCCTCCGGGTTCTCCGGTTTCCTCCCACAGTCCGAAAACATGGATCAAGTCAATTGAATTCTTCAAATTGCCCCATATAGAATGTGTCTGTGTGAATGAGTGTGTGCCCAGCGATATATTGACGCCCTGTCCTGGGTGTATCTGCCCAGTGCCCGAAACCTTCTCCCCTGGATGGGCATGGGGAACCCCCCGCGACCCTACTAGAGGATAAAGCGGAAGATAATGAATAAATGAATATTGCTTAAACAGGAATGCTACATTACCGTGAACATTGGCATCGACTCTGGCAGTACCTGTTCAAGCTTCTTCACTTCTGCAGATTCATTGAACTGCCACCTCTTAAAAGGACATGGTTCAGAATCTGCATTTTAAGTTCCATTTTTTAAAATGTAAAACAAACAAAGATATGTGTTCAGACATGAGACCATGTGGAGACCAAGTCTCTCTTTATAATGCTTAGGTCTTGTGGACATCAATCGAGCTGTCCTGGAAGCATTTAAACCCTTCATCTAAAATGCATTAAAATGAATGTTGCTGTTGTCTTTGTTTAGGTGTTACACACAGATAATGCTTGTTACTTGTTGTAATTATTTATTTTTTTAAAGCACTTAATGCTTATGCTGTGTTTTTAAAGATACTTTTGATGTTTTAATTCTGTTTAAAGCAGTCAAGTTAAGAAACTCTCCATGACTTAAGGAATGCTGTTAAATTTAATCATTAACTTCTTTTTTAAGTACTATAAATATTATCAATCAGCACAATTTATTAAAATGAAATAAAATTTGTGGTTACTTGTGGACTTCATTAAAATAGGTCAATGTGATTATTTACAGTTGTTAGCTTAATTGTAATAAGTAATGTATCTTTTAAATACCTTTTCATTTAATTAGTTAGTTAATAGTATAACATGTGTATATGTAACTGCTATATATGTGTGTGTGTGTGTGTGTGTGTGTGTGTGTATATATATTGGCTTGGTTTTGGCTATATTATATATATATATATGTTTTGGCTTGGAAGCTTTGTTTCTCGCATTAATAAAAACCCTGGGATTGTGCAGGATAAGGTACTCTTACTCTTACTTTTTTTTTAATAACTGTAGTACTATACTAATAAAATCATATTGCCTTTAATGCTGTGTCATGAGTTTAGAAAAGGCTTTTTTTCTGTACCAGCACATCTGGTTAGAGGAAATCCTATGGTATGCACTGAGTCCTGACTTTAACCTCTTTGGAGTCCCTCGGGATGAAGTGGAACACTGACTGTGAGCCAGAACTTTTGATTCAACATCACAGATTGACCTCAGCAGACTGTTTTACTAACACAATTCAGCTCACTGCAGAAACCTGTGGGACGCATTTAGAAGAGTTAGATAGCAAATAGGTAGTAAGTCCACATCAGTAGTCATCATGTCCTTATGGCATGTGACAGAAGAACAACAAAATAAGTAAAAATAACCAGATAAATAAGCTAAATTAATTTGAGATGTATCTCACATGGCGGCACGGTGGCTTAGTGGTTAGCATGTTTGCCTCTCAGCGCTAGGGATTCCCGGTTCAAATCCCCATCTGGGTGGAGTTTCCATGTTCTCCCCGTGTCCACGTGGGTTTCCTCCGGGTTCTCCGGTTTCCTGCCACAGTCCAAAAACATGGATCAAATCAATTGAATTCTTAAAATTGCCCCATATAGAGTGTGTCTGTGTGAGTGAGTGTGTTCCCATTGATGGATTGGCGCCCTGTCCTGGGTCTATCTGCCCAGCGCCTGTGATGTCCCCCCTGGATGGGCATGGGGAACCCCACCGCGACTCTAATAGAGGATAAAGCGGGAGATAATGAATGAATAAATGTATCTCACATCACACTAATTCATCCATCCATCATCATCTGCTTTATCCTCTATTAGGGTCGCGGGGGGTTCCCCATGCCCATCCAGGGGAGAACGTCTCAGGGGCTGGGCAGATACCAGGACAGGGCGCCAATCCATCACTGGGCACACACTCACTTACACAGACACACTCTATATGGGGTAATTTGAAGAATTCAGTTGACTTGATCCATGTTTCTGAACTGTGGGAAGAAACTGGAGAACCTGGAGGAAACCCACGCAGACACGGGGAGAACATGGAAACTCCACCCAGATTGGAATTCTAACCGGGAATCCCTAGTGCTGAGAGGAGAACATGCTAACCACTAAACCCCACACTAATAACGAAATTCTTACCTTTATACTTTTATAATCCATGATATGTGCATATTAAACAATATCTTCTTTACTCATCTTGTTTTCAGTGTGACAGTCAGTCAGAACTCACCAGCTCGATCTCACCAGTCTGTTTGACTGACACAATTCAGTTCATTTCAGAATACTGTGGAACGCATTCAGAAGAGAGTTATAGAGCCAATAGGTAGTAAATATATATCAGTAGTCATCATGTCGTTATGGCATGTGACAGACAAACGCCAAAAAGAGCTCAATATTACAAAGTGGAGGGGGGGCACGGTGGCTTAGTGGTTAGCATGTTCTCCTCTCAGCTCTAGGGATTCCCGGTTCAAATCCCCATCCGGGCGGAGTTTCCATGTTCTCCCCATGTCCACGTGGGTTTCCTCCGGGTTCTCCAGTTTCCTCCCACAGTCCAAAAACATGGATCAAGTCAACTGAGTTCTCCAAATTGCCCCATATAGAGTGTGTATGGTGTATGTGTGTGTCTGTGTGAGTGAGTGTGTGCCCAGCGATAGATTGACACCATGTCCTGGTTGTATCTGCCCAGCGCCCGAAACCTTCTACCGTGGATGGGCATGGGAAACCAGCCCCCTTCACGACCCTAATAGAGGATGAAGTGAACGATAATGGATGGATGGATGGATGGAGCGGCACGGTGGCTTAGTGGTTAGCACGTTTGCCTCTCAGCGCTAGGGATTCCTGGTTTGAATCCCCATCTGGGTGGAGTTTTCATGTTCTCCCCGTGTCTGCGTGGGTTCTCTCCGGGTTCTCCGGTTTCCTCCCACAGTGCAAAAACATGGAACAAGTTAATTGAATTCTCCAAATTGCCCCCTATAGAGTGTGTGTGTGTGAGTGAGTGTGCGCCCAGCGATGGATTGGCGCCCTGTCCTGGGTCTATCTGCCCAGCGCCTGAGACGTTCTGCCCTGGATGGGCATGGGGAACCCCACCGCGACCCTAATAGAGGATAAGCGGGAGATAATGAATGAATGAATGGATGGATGGATTACAAAGTGGGAGAAATGTGACAAATTTTGTTTGGACGGAGAACAGCGACTTCGGGCGCCATCTACCGGCAGAATGGTGAAACTGCGAGGCCTAATTCTGTCTGCCGTTAGCTCACATGCAAATACACTTACCGGTTAGCCTGAGCTTTAGCTAGCGGTGAGACGAAAACTCAAAAAATGTCCTTTAAATAAATATGTCCGATCTCTTATAGTTTAAAGGACTACAAACGAAAGAAATGGAGTACGTGCATACATCTGTAGACATTACGGGCTTTGCGTGTTTCTACTGAGGCGAGAGGGAGAGTAAGTTAATGGGCGCTTTGCTGCAGCTCCTGAAACAGGTAACGGTCAGAAGCATGCACTGTATCGCTAACGTCTTTCATCCAATATCTGTATATTGTATATCGCTCTGCAGGTGGAGTTCAAACAGAAGGAAAACTAAAGCGCGCAGTTGTGTTAAACCGTGCGCTTAATCGGTGCATCACATTTACAACCAACGCTCTGGTTAATTATGTAAAGCTAGCCGGTAGCTAAGCTACAAGGCCTCGACTGATCACCGATGTTTCGTAAGGCTGAGAACCGCCGTGAATGCGCTGGACACCGGCAGCGGTGATGCTAACCTGCGCACACCTCCGTATGCGTTTCATTTAAGAGAGTAAAACACTATTTCGCCACACATTTTAATTATGGGTTATTAGGTTGAATCGTGTTAATTCCAAGTGTATACAAGATTTTTAAGCCTAAAACAGTATACATCGAAAGATATACACTATAATGTCACGTGTTTCAAACATCATATAATTATTGTCAGAACACAAGTCAGCCAGGTTTTGTTTTTCTTGTTTATATATGTATATGTGCATTGTCTTTCTGATGCATGCTGTTGCACATTAAACTTGTGAAATGGCCCTGGATGATGAATATATAGTGAGTTGGTGTCTTCTCTAGTTCTTTGTAGGTTAGCAGAAATGTCTGGAATTAAAAGGAAGCTAGAGGATAATGATCCAGACTATGAAGACATCACCCAGGTGCAGGGGAGCAAGAGGAGCAAAGTTGTTGAACAGAATGGTAAACTTTTTCATTTACCGGTTTGAAATCATTTCACACCTGCACATGTTTACAACAAGTGGGCTGACATACATTTAGATATGGATTTCTGCTGAAGAGTAACACAAGTTCAGTTAGTTAGGAAGCAACAAGCAGAACTGCAATATTAACTGATACTGACTTTAAGTTAGCACGTTCGCCTCTCAGCACTGGTTCGAATCCCCATCAGTTTTCATGTTCTCCCCGTGTCTGCGTGGTTTTCCTCCGGGTTCTCCGGTTTCCTCCCACAGTCCAAAAACATGGATCAAGTCAATTGAATTCTCAAAATTGCCCCATATAGAGTGTGTCTGTGTGAGTGAGTGTGTGCGATAAATTGGTGCTCTGTCCTAGGTGTATCTGCCCAGCGCCCGCGACGTTCTTCCCTAGATGGGCAAAAAGATAGATAAGCGGAAGATAATGAATGAATGAACGAATGACTTTAACTGTAAAAAAATTTAAAAAATAGCTTAAGGGCTTACACAGGTTTCCTTGTTGGACTCTGGGTTTGAACCCATTCATCCATCCATTATCTTCCACTTTAACCTATATTAGGGTCACGGGGGTTCCCCATGCCTATCCAGGGGAGAGAGTTTCGGGTGCTGGGCAGATACACCCGGGACAGGGTGCCAATCTATCGCTGGGCACACACTCACTCACACAGACACACTATATGGGGCAATTTGGAGAATTCAATTGACTTGATCCATGTTTTTGGACACTGGTTGGAAACCGGAGAACCCGGAGAAAACCCACGCAGACACAGGGAGAACATGAAAACTCCACCCAGATGCGGATTCGAACCAGAAATCCCTAGTGCTGAGAGGCGAACATGCTAACCACTAAGCCACCGTTCCACCCAGGGTTTGAACCCACAATCTTTAAATTGATAGTCCAACCCCTCGACCACTGAGTCACTACTGTGCTTGTGTGATTAGTGTAATTTTCAACATACTGAAATTATATAGCATATGAGTGTTTATTGAAAGTGCTGGTAGACATCCAGTAAAATTACCAACTAAAACTATTGGGTATAGTAAACAGCCAAAAGATTACTTTTAGTTATTTGTGTCTATTATAATTTTTGTTGTAGCTCGTGATGCCACAGTACAGAAGATTGAAAGTATCATCAAAGATCAGTTCTCTTTGGAGATGAAGAATAAAGAGCTTGAGATCGAAATCATTGGTCAGGTAAAGTGTATTCTTTTTCACAATTATTTTATAATATTGCATATTTTAAATATAGGGGTCTTTTTAAATTTGTGTGAAGTTCTGCAACATGTTCTAAAAATGTTTTTCAAAAATATTTTAATCCCATGTATAAAGAATGTCTTTTCTGTGTCTAGCTGCAAGAGTTGGTTGGTTTAAGTCCAAAATTTATTTATATATATATATATATATATATATATATATATATATATATATATAAATATATATATATATATATATATATATATATATATATATATATATATATATATATATATATATATATATATATATATATATATATATATATATATATATATATATATATATATATATATATATATATATATATCTCCATCTATTATCTTCCGCTTTATCCTCTACTAGGGTTGCGGGACATATCCCCATTCCCATCCAGGGGAGAACATTTTGGGTGCTGGGCAGATAAACCCAGGAAAGGGCGCCAATCTATCGCTGGGCACATACTCAGTCACACTCTATATGGGGCAATTTGGAGAATTCAATTGACCTTGATCCATGTTTTTGGACTGTGGAAGGAAACCGGAGAACCCGGAGGGAAACCCACGTGGACATGGGGAGAACACGGAACCTTCACCCAGATTGGGATTCGAATCGGGAATCCCTAGTGCTGAGAGGCGAATGTGCTAATCACTAATCCACCATGCCGCCATATATATATATATATATATATATATATATATATATATATATATATATATATATAATATAGTTATATATTTCAAAGTTGTTGAAATATTTGTTTGCAATAAGATTAATCATGATCTTGGTCAGTCGTGTATGTTCCCAAATTCATGGGAAAAATTTTTTTTTTTGGTGCAGCATGTCTGTGCCACAGTGCACAAATAAAAGTTCATGAATTAGCATTCTTTACTGCACTGTATTTTTAATAAAGGAATCACAATGTCATGAATGTGTAAGATGATAAATTATTGTTTCTTTCCTAAAGCGGTTAAATGAGGCGAGGAGGATGATGGACAAGCTGAGAGCCTGCATCGTAGCCAGTTACTATGCCAACACTGGCACACCAAAAGTTTCAGACGTAAGCTGAACCTTATTGTAATTGTGCATTTGTTGATTTATTTGCTTAAAAGATACTTCGAAAGTGAGTTATAACTTTGAGCCTTTTTTGCTACTTTTTAAGATTATGGTGGCATCACTTAACATATTACTTTCTAAAATTCATGCAAATCCATTATATATATATATATATATATATATATATATATATATATATATATATATATATATATATAATGATGGATTTGCATGAATTTTAGAAAGTAATATGTTAACTTGACCATATATGCGTACATAGAGTTGTAGTTTTGCAATTACTGATAACAGTCCATACAAACATTAGTCTCTTTTAATCTGTTCTCTTAAAATCAGAAGGTTTTTTTAGGACTGTACATTTTTCCAAAAGGAATTATAAACAATACAGTCATAGAATTAGCATAGCATCTCAAGTTAACTTGTCAGCATCAGACTACAGACCTTTGGTCACCTCAACTGAAAATCGAACCCAGGACCTTGGCGCTATGAGGCGTAATCACTGACCGCCGCACCATTGCAGTTGAAAATCTTAAATAACTTGTTGGTCATCCTCTAATCTTTTCTAAGTGCTTATAGGATTCAGCCTACAGGATGCTAATGACTGCAGGATGCTAATATTTTTAGTCCAGTAGTGTCATTAAGGTTTGGTTATTGTGAAATTTTTAATGGTAGAGATGTTTTTGAGGCACGAATGAGCCCTTGTCCTGGTGGCATGGTGGCTTAGTGGTTAGCATGTTCACCTCTCAACGCTAGGGATTCCCGCTCCTCCAGTTTCCTCCCACAGTCCAAAAACGTGGATCAAGGTAAATTGAATATTCCAAATTGCCCCATATAGAGTGTGTCTGTGTGAGTGAGTGTGTGCCCAGCGATAGATTGACGCCATGTCCTGGGTGTATTTGCCCAGCGCCCAAAACATTCTCCCCTGGATGGTCATGGGGACACCCCCCGACCCTAGTAGAGGATAAGGAGGAAGATAATAAATAGATCGATAGTGGAGGGATGCCTTTTTCTCATTGCTTCTTGGGCAATTAAAAAAATCTCATGTGTCTTTCCTTTATTTTGCAGTTATCAAAGACGGACTCTTCTGCATTGAATCATCCGGCTATCAAACGCTTTCTGGAGTCGCCATCTCGCTCGTCCTCTCCTCTGAACCAGGGTTCCGAAGCAACATCTGTAGTGCACTCAGAGTCTGAATCTCTGAGCCAGCAGACAGATGTAGAAGAACGGGACACTCAAAGCTGGAAAGGGGAAGAATTAGGACAGTTGGAACGCAGACCTGGACGTAATACTGGCAAGGTGATGAGGCAAACTGGAATTCTGACAGGTTTATTTTGCAATGATGACCGCATCACTTAAGAGTATGCTGCTTATAAGATCTGCTTAAAATATGAACCTCAATATTAATAATAATTGAGTTGCTTTTTCAATATATGTGATGGAGCATATTGCTCATACCCACTGTCTATAATAAGACAGATAAATGCTGTGATTAACCAATCAGATTTGAGCATGGTAAAAAGGCACATGAAATGCAGGATAATGTAAAATGATCTGATTGTTATTGACAGAATGTAACTGACGGATTAATAACAGGACTCTGATTAATGCAGAAGGGTTTAAATTAAGACCATTTTATGTCCATTATCTTCCTTTATTAACAGCTTCTTACAACAGAAAACAATTTAACACAGATGTTTACTTGAAATTATAACATTCAGAGTAGCATCTCTATATTATTTAGCTTGTGTCTATCTAAGATAAATATATATTTAAATTCTCCACAACAGTTGCGAGTAATACTCCCAACACTTCGCTCAACTTTACATTAACACATCTATACCGGTAAACTTTCACAAATATGAGTTGCCAGTAGGGCATGGTGGCTTGGCACATTTACCTAGGGATGCAGGTTTGAGTTCTGATCTGGGTGGAGTGTCCTTGTGGGTTTTCCCCAGCTTTTTCAATTCTCCAGTTTTCTTCCACAGTCCAAAAACATGGATTCTAGGTTACTAGTACTCTGTTCTAATGAAGTTAATAAATACATATAATTATCTATATGCCAATCTATTGCTAGGCACACGCTTACTATCACAAACACACTCTATAGGGGGCAATTTGGAGAACTCAATTGACTTTATCCATGTTTTTGGACTGTGGGAGAAAACCGGAGAACCCTCGCGGACACGGGGGAGAACATGGAAACTCCACCCAGATGGGGATTCTAACCGGGACTCCCTAGCGAGAGGCGAACATGCTAACCACTAAGCCACCGTGCCACCTCTATATTATATATTATTATAATAATTATATATAATTTTTAATTCAGAATAAAAAGCCATGTAATAACATGCATCACCTACACCAACATGAATTAACCAATAGTTATTTTTGCGTCTGTTTTTCTACAGGACACATTTGGTGTATCGTCCTCTGTGGAACATCACGTCACATTGCACACCACTGGAGACGAGGCGTCACGACTGTATTTGAAGAAAACCATTGTAGTGGGCAACGTGTCAAAGTACAGCAGCTTTTATTTTTTCATTAATCTCAATTTCATTTATTGTGCATAAATTAGCTAATTGCTATGCATGAAATGCAGGATGACCCGATTGGTCGAGTCTGCTTTACAGCTTTGTTGTTGCTCTATCTCAGGTACATTGCTCCTGATAAAAGAGAGGAGAATGACCAGTCTACACATAAATGGATGGTGTATGTTAGAGGCTCCAGGAAGGAGCCCAGCATCGACCACTTTGTGAAAAAGGTCTGGTTTTTCCTTCATCCCAGCTACAAACCTAATGACCTGGTAGAGGTCAGGTAAGTCTTTACATCTACAGATTTGAGTACTGAAACTATTAAGTAATGTAAATTGCTAATCCATCTTAATCAGTGAAGGTTGTAGCTTTGGTATCACCGTGATAGATATATAATTCTATAATGTTTGGCATCATTTTAGGATTTGATCTTCAGCCGATAGAGGTTAATATAGTTTTATATTTTATACCACCACAGGGACTGTGGCAAGAAATCAAATTCTCTGTCTTTCCCGAAACTCCTTCCTTGAAGCCGTGATTTCTATGCCTTTGGTTATTCTTTGGTCATTAAATTAGTTAGTAGTCAATGTGGATTTCTTCTGGGTTTTCCAGTTTCCTCCTACAGTCCAAAAATATGAGTTGAAGGTTAACTGTCTGTTCTAAATTGCCCCTATATAGCGTGTCTAAATGTGAGTGTGTTCAGCGATGGTTTAGTACACTGTTCTGTTTGTACCTACCCAGTGCAATGTTCTCCCCTGGAACCCCCCCTCCCCCCACAACCCTATCAAGTGGAAGATAATGAGATGAAATGAGTCAATTAGCATGACTTTTTACAGGTCTTTCATTTTTAAGTCAAATATGAACATTTTTAACCTGCATATTAAGTAAATAGAATTCACTAACACTCATATTTGTGTTATGCATCACATACACATCGGACCAGTTCATTTATTTTGTAAGCCACTTTTTCTAATTAAATCTGTGGGGTTAAGACACCACATTCAGTGCTGAGTGAGCAGGTTGGGGAAATGCGTAGCTTCAAATTACCGGACTTGAGGAATCCTGTTTTAGACACAGACAGAAACCTGACCACCAATTTGGTATTGAACCTAAAACTACATTGCCACAGAATTAAATTTAATATAGTAACAAATGGTACAATTCACAATCTCTGTTCATATCGTTATGTTAAGATCTGTACGTTTCAAAATCATAGATGGTTTTATGTGGATATTGCTTTGCATTTTATTAATCATTTTTATTTATTTTGTGCATTATAATTTGAAGTGGGCGGCACAGTGGCTTAGTGGTTAGCACGTTCGCCTCTCAGCACTAGGGATTCCCGGGTCGAATCCCCATCTGGGTGGAGTTTCCATGTTCTCCCCGTGTCTGCGTGGGTTTCCACCAGGTTCTCCGGTTTCCACCAACAGTCCAAAAACATGGATCAAGTCAAACCCCCACTACCTACATATAAAACTTAATGTGGTGGTCCTAACCGCCATAGAACTGAGGAAGGGGAACCAACCAACAGTTAGAATTTTTGTTTATTTTAGCTTATGTTGCATTTTAAAATTATTATATATTTAGGAAAATAATTTGCGTGTGTGCATGCTCATTTGCAGTGAGCCCCCATTTCACCTGACACGACGGGGATGGGGTGAGTTTCCAGTGCGCGTACAGATTCACTTTAAAGATCAGCGGAACAAACGCATTGATATCATCCATAATTTAAAGGTCAGTGTTTCCTCACTTGACTGTGAAACATCTTTTATTCAACACGGCTATCTGCTTTATTGCTCTCCTGTACTTTGTGCTCTCTTTCTTTCTTTAACTCTCTGTTTTTCTTCCATCATGCATCACTTATTTGTGTATAGAGCTGGGGCAATGCATTGACTAGGTTGATGTAATTGATTACGAAAATACGTTGATTTGCATAACTTAAAATAGCGGCGCCGAATGAAAAGATGAATTTCTTCAGAGCTGCCTGCATCTAAAGTGTGGGAGCCTTTTATTATTTTGGAGAAGTTATTATATAATTAAAAATGCAATCACATTGAGTAATAGTGTTTAGAATAATCTACTAATCGGGGAAAAAAATTGTTAGATTAATTGATAGAAAATGAATCGCTAGGTGCAGACCTATTTGTGTACAACCATTTTAGGCTTTTAAGTATTTTGATATTTTCCCTTCTGCAAAATGTTAACATAAAAATATTACAATATTAATTTCCCTTGAAAGCAGTTGAAATTCTAAAAACCCAAGTATAATCTCCTAATGGTTTAGAATACAGCTGCTAGATTTTTAACAAATTGACCCATTTTCATTTCACTAAAGCTCCCAATCAGTTCATACACTGGATGCAAAGCTCTCCTTATGTTGAAAAAAATAATACACCGACTACAAAATACACCAGCCATCTCATTTAGATTTAGCTTTGGCTTGTTTTTTGGGGGGTTCAGCCTGTGAACACTGTAAAGCTTCTTTGAGACAATGTACTATTGCAATGCGCACTATATTAATAAATTAACTTACTAATTAACTAACGAGCAGTATTTGACATTGAATATAGAATAAGTTAAAGTTTTTAGACGATGGATTGAATGCTCTTTGGCTCTGTCTGTAGACATAAAACAGATTTATTTCTTTTAAAATTCAACAGGATCTTTTTCCTCTGACTGCATCTGAAGTTTTCATTAACTGGTAACTTCATCTAATGTTCCTTGGTGTTTTGCAGCTGGACAGGACATACACTGGACTCCAGACCCTTGGAGCGGAGACGGTAAGACAGTGCTGCGGAACTTGGAGCACAATACTTTTTGGATAAGTCATGTTGGAGATGTTCCATACTGAACACAATATTAACAGGATAGAACTGTAAGACAAATTTGAAGGCACTTAAAAAATAAATATATATTTGTACTTAAGTTCTCCTGCCAATAGTTTACATACAGTTAAAAGTGAGTTTTTAAAATAGTTTTATACTCACAATGATGGCTCAGTAACTCAATGATGGCTCAGTAACCTATTATTGATGATAGGATGTGGATTTGAGTTCTGAGAGTCCACCAAAGTTTCCATTGTGGGCCATTGAGCAAATAACCCTTACTGGGTTAACCCTTAACCCTCACTGCTGCAGTGTTGTACCCTGATCCTGTGTTCACAAGATCACTTTGGATGAAGATGCCTGTTAAATTACACTAAGATATAATATTACCAGGTGTTTAATGTGTTGGGTAAACAGTGCTTCCGGGACCTTGTTTAAGTAACAGGGATTATTCATTTAAATTTGTTGTTCTTAGGCAATTTTGTCAAACTTTTGGAGAAATTCTAAAGATGTATTATAGTTTTATGTTGTAAATGCAATATCATGTGGTGACATCATCATTGGGATTGTTTTTGGCTAGGGAACGTTTAATAAATATAAAACGGTGTAAATGTTTATTGCGATAGGTTAATATATCAAAACACAATTTGTAATCTGTCTACAAAACAATAGTTTTCATCACACCTTGAATCCTACTCCCTGATGTTTGTATAGAATGCAAGATAATGTTTCTAAAGTTATTTTGTTACTGAAAGACCGATGCAATGCTTTTTCTTGCTCTTATTGAAGGTAGTGGATGTTGAACTGCATAGAAACTCGCTAGGAGATGATTTCCTCCCCTTTCCTTCTGCTTCCTCCTCGTCTTCCTCCTCTCACCCGGCCACCGTCCCTGGCTCACTGGCTAGTCAGACTACAAACCAGAAGACCCACCGTTCTCGACGCGCCTCCTCCCCCTCCCAGCTCTCTCCTGACTCCATCTCAGAGAAAGGTAGCACGACCCAGCTCTTATCAGTAGGGGATCTAAATAAATAGCAGAAATGTTCAAACTAATGATGACTTATTGACAATGTTGGCTTGATTCTATGTGATGCTTTGTCATTACTGCTAATTATGATATATATACTGTATTAATATTTAGTGTATTACATGGTTGTTTAAAATGTGTACACAGTGGATCCTGGAATGCTATAGAAACTGCTTACCTACCTACACCTGTGAAACACTCTTTAAGTCTTCTTGTCAATCACTATCCAAAAAGAATGGATAATCGCGAAAATCAAACCACTATTACAAGATGCCGCATCGGACACTCCAAGCTAACACACAAACATCTGCTTGCAGGGGAAGTCGCACCTACCTGCCATCTATGTAAAGCCACACTTACAATAAGACACATACTGATGGACTGCCCAACACTACAACCAGAAAGACTGAAATACTTCACAAATATCAATACCCAAAACCCACTCAAGACTATAGAACCAGGAAAAATACTAAATTACCTGACACATCTACATTTAAAGGACCAGATATAGGCCGTACCAAGATGTACGGCGGTACATAGGTTGTGTTTCTAGTCTAAATATCCCCCGCGTGCTGTTACGGCGCTAAACCCAAACAAAACCTTTTAAAACCTGGAGCCATCTGGAACATGTTATAAACAGACAAGTGACATCATAGTGATCATCTGGAATGAGTTAATAAGCACCAAATAACATCTTGTAACAGAATCATCAATCAGAATATGAAATACTTTATTAATTACAGGTGAAAATTGCAGTTTTTACAGATGCTCCATTAGTCCTGTTTATATATTCATTCATAATCTCCCGCTTTATCCTCTATTAGGGTCGCGGTGAGGTTCCCCATGCCCATCCAGGGGAGAACGTTTCGGGTGCTGAGCAGATAGACCCAGGACAGGGCGCCAATCTATCGCTGGGCACACACTCACTTACACGGACACACTCTATATGGGGCAATTGGGTGAATTCAATTGACTTGATCCATGTTTTTGGACTGTGGGAGGAATCCGGAGAACCCGGAGGAAACCCACACGGACACGGGGAGAACATGGAAACTCCACCCAGATGGGGATTCGAACTGGGAATCCCTAGCGCGGAGAGGCGAACGTGCTAACCACTAAGCCACCATGCCGCCCTGTTTATATATATATATATATATATATATATATATATATATATATATATATATATATATATATACAAAAGAAAAAATAACTATAAATGCAGTAAAATTAAACTACAAGTACTAAAAATATGCAATAAAGTGCAAGTAAAGAGGTATAGTAAAAGTAAGTGAAAGTAAAGTGGCATGTGTATGTGGCTGCAAAGGCATTCCAGGTGGTTACTGACACTTCACAAACCACCTGAAATCCATCCTTCCATTATCTTCCGCTTTATCCTCTATTAGGGTCGGGGGGGGGGCCCATCCAGGGGAGAACGTTTCGGGCACTGGCTAAATACACCCAGACAGGGTGCCAATCTATTGCTGAGCACACAATCACTCACTTAGACACACTCACAGACACACTCTATATGGGGTAATTTGCAGAATTGATTCATGTTTTTGGACTGTGGGAGGAAACTGGAGAACCCGGAGGAAACCCACGCGGACACAAGGAGCACATGGAAACTCCACCCAGATTGGGATTCGAAACGGGAATCCCTGGCGCTGAGAGGAGAACGTGCTAACCACTAAACCACTGTGCCGCATTCATAAATATGTTTCACCTGCTGAAAACTAAGTGACCACCTTGCATGCCCTAGAAACCACCTACTGACCATCTAGTAAACAAACTGGTTCTTTAAATGTATGAGGACACACCTAAAGAAACATTCATTAAATTCAATTCTATATGTTCATTCTCCTTTAAAGGCTATCACAGGAGTTTTTCACAGGGCCTCTGTGTTGTCTCTGCAGTAGTTTTTGCCTATTCATCCAGAAGTTCAATATCAAGGTCAGACACAAAAGACTGACCCACTCTCTGTTCTAGTTTATTCTGAAGGTATTCACAGCATGATTCAGAGCGCTGTGTGGGTCACTTCAGTTCTAGCACCAACTAGTACCAACCACGCCTTAATGGACCTTGCTTTATGCACTGTTATTAAGGACCAGAAAGGGTTTCCCTATTCATTCATTCATTCATTATCTTCTGCTTTATCCTCTATTAGGGTCGCTGGGGAGTTCCCCATGCCCATCCAGGGGAGAACGTTTCGGGCGCTGGGCAGATACACCCAGGACAGGGCGCCAATCTTTAGCTGGGCACACACTCACTCACACAAACACACTCTTTATGGGGCAATTGGGAGAATTCAATTGACCTTGATCCATGTTTTTGGACTGTGGGAGGAAAACGGAGAACCCGGAGGAAACCCACACAGACACGGGGAGAACATGGAAACTCCACCCAGATTGGGATTGGAACCGGGAATTCCTAGCGCTGAGAGGCGAACGTGCTAACCACTAAGCCACCGTGCCGCCAGGTTTTTTCCTATTCCCATGTTTTTCTAAATACATGGCTTAGTGCTTAATGTTACACTGTAGTTCCAATGGGACTGAATAAAACACCTGAATTTACTAATTATGAGATGTTTTTATACTCTTGTCCATCTAGTGGGGATCCTCCAGGCAACTGCATACCAATACCTGTTAAACCGGCTATATTTCCCTAAGCATCTACCTACTGATACCATAGGAACCATCTAAAACCCACTAACAACCACCTAGTTTCGCTAATCAACTGTCTACTGACACTATAGCAACCGTCTATTTTCAGCTAGTAATGTTAACGAATGATGCACAGTCTCATGCAAATTTGACTTCAGTCCTTCTGGCTGAGAGTTTGATTGCCTTATAATACAGATGTGTTCATATACCCTGTAAGTAGGGGGGGGGGGGGGGGGGGGGGGGGGGGGGGGGGGGGGGGGGGGGGGGGGGGGGGGGGGGGGGGGGGGGGGGGGGGGGGGGGGGGGGGGGGGGGGGGGGGGTATATATATATATATATATATATATATATATATATATATATATATATATATATATATATATACACACACACTGAGTGAAACAAGAACATGTGCCCAGAGCGATAGGCCCAGAGCGATTGTCCCCTTTACTCTGTTTTACACTGCTTTTAGTAAGGTACCCCTCATCTTACTCTTTGTTCTTTTTTTTGACATGCTAGGGGGGGTAAAACTGGAGTCAATAAGGCAGTCATGTGCTGAACGACCTGGGGCACAGACCAAAGGGGTGGAAAAAAGTTCCCATGGCAGCTCTGCATTTCAGCCAATCACAGCCAGCTGCAAGATCATGCCGCAGGGACAGATACCCAGTCCTACTGAGTCACCTGGAAAGTCTTTTCAGCCAATCACCATGAGCTGCAAGATTGTTTCTGGTAAGTCACATCAATTTAAGTTACAAAATGATGAACAGTTCATTCTGATATCTGTTTAAATATGAATACATGGGTAAAGTAATGCCTTAGTTAATTATAAGTAGTAAATTGCTATCCATATGATATATCCATCCACCCATTATCTTCCGCTTTATCCTCTGCTTTATCCTCTACTAGGGTCGCGGGGGCGTTCCCCATGCCCATCCAGGGGAGAAAGTTTGGGGCACTGGGCAGAGACACCCAGGACAGGACGCCAATCTATCGCTGGGCACACACTCACACACACAAATACACTCTATATGGGGTAATTTGGAGAATTCATTTGACTTGATTCATATTTTTTGACTGTGGGAGGAAACCAGAGAACCCGGAGGAAACCCACGTGGACACGGGGAGAACATGGAAACTCCACCCAGATGGGGATTCGAACCTGGGATCCCTAGTGCTGAGAGGAGAACATGCTAACCACTAAGCCACCGTGCCGCCCTCAAATGATATATCAGAGAAATAAAATGTTATAATATGTTTAAATATGTGTATATTGTATGCGCTCTTTTTATCATAAAACTGCCAGATTATTACAAAAGGGTGTAATACAAGCTTTAATTTTTATTGCTAAGCCTTAATTTAAGTATTAACCATGTACTAAAAATTGTTCCCCTGGCTGAGTATTAATTGTGATTTTTTTTTTTTTTTACCTTTCAAAAACACAAAATCTCAAACATAAACCAGAATTCTATTTAGTCTAAAGTAATTTGGTGTCTTGTTTTCAGGTTCACCTATTTCCACTCCTAGCCATTCTCCATTATCACGAACACCGACATCCACTCCAGTGCACATGAAGACGGGCTCATCTGGCATCAGCAACCCTTACATGATTGACAAACCAGGTCAGCTGATCAGCAGAAACACCCACTGACAGAGCTGCAAGTACACCAGTGTTTGTCTTAAAAAGTATTTCATCATTACAAAACCCTCATCTTCAAAAAAGGGGGGTTGGGACTTTTTTTATAAAGGTGATACAAGCTAAAATCACATATAAGTTCGTCACACCTTCACATCTCACTCCTTTTTTAGAGATCATGATGTGTTGCATGGGGGTGGCTTAGTGGTTAGCATGTTCTCCTCTCAGCACTAGAGATTCCCGGTTTGAATCACTGGGAGGAGTTTCCATGTTCTCCTCGTGTCCATGTGGGTTTCAACCGGGTTCTCCGGTTTCCTCCCACAGTCCAAAAACATGAATCAAGGTCAATTGAGTTCTCCAAATAGGCCCATATAGAGTGTGACTGTGTGAGTGAGTGTGTGTGTGCCTAGTGATTGATTGGCGCCCTGTCCTGAGTGTATCTGCCCAGCGCCCGAAACTTTCTCCCCTGGATGGGCATGGCGAACCCCCCCGCAACCCTAGTAGAGGGTAAAGCAGAAGATAATGGATGGATGGATGGATGGATGGATGGATGGATGTGTTGCATGTGAGTTGGTATAACGGCCTCTTTGCACCAGCCTTGATGTGAGGGTTCAGCAATATAGGACTGTGTGTGTTTGTCTGCCCATCTCATTCTTCTCTAAAAGATTTTTTGGGTTTGGGATATTGAGTTCCTGATTCTGTGTGTCATTTTGATATTTATATGAAAAGCAAAAGTAAAAAAAAAAATTTTACTAATTAAAAATTTTACTCTTAATGTGAATGTGTCTACTCTAGATGGACCTGCAACCTGTAAACGCAGTTGAGATGGGCTTCAGTAGCACTCCAATTCTTTAGCAAATTATAAACTGAACGAAGTGTCAAATGTGGCTTTTTTTTTCAGGCTTTTATGTTTTTTTCTGATTTGTCATGGGTACAAGTTCCCTTGTAATAAAAATAAAATAAACTAATGATATTGCAGTGGAAAGTGCTTATATTATTAATGATGAGGCAAACTAAAATCGTTTAAGGGTCTTTCTCTGCATGAGTTGACATTAAACCACCCATGACTAAATTGCAATTGCTTAATGGATTGTGTTGTTCTTCTTAGGCAGTCCATCAGCTAAACAAAGTGCTGCTGCACAGGCTGCACGTTCACCTGCCCCCAAGGTCCATACCAGTGGTTTTCTTTCATCTGGAGTCAAGGTATGACTGAAAAAGAAGGATTTGTTGACTATAATCATGTATTAAGTATATGATTCATACAAATTTGTCCATAAATGTAATTTTCTTTTTTTTCTCACCCTTTTATAATTTATTCATCACATATGATTGGTATATAGAAATTTGAAATCCAGGTACAGGAGGGAAGCATGGGCTATATTGGTTACTGCACATGTCTTACAGCAAAAAGACCCTGTTTATAAGTTTTACTTTATATGGAATGTGAGAGTCCTTTCTGTGTGGAGTTGGCATGATTTTCTTGTGCCTCTGTAGGGTGTAGAGAATGAATATATGAAGCTTGAACTCTGAACATGTGAATTTCCCCATTGTGGGACAAATAAATATTTATATATTTATAAATATTTATCTTATCTTAAAATGTGTGCAGGTTTATTTATGTATATAGCAGTACACTGTATTAAAGCAACCTTACAAATTTCTAAGCTAACAAATTTCTACACTTAAACAACAGAGTGACAGTGGCAAGGAAAAACTCCCTAGTATTTGTTTTTCATAGGTTGTAACCATGTGAGGACCAAGACTCAGTCCTATTTGAGTGAATAGACTTTTTGGTTTTATTTGTGTACAATGGTGGTACAGCCCAACTGTACACTGCCCCCATCTGCTGTGTATTATTTTTAGTATTGTTACTCACTGCATTTTATTGATTTTCAGCTGTTTTTAGCACCATGAGCGTAGACAAAAAATGTCCCACCTATATCTAGGTTAGGCTCAGAGGGTATTGCAGTGTTTTAAGTCCCAAGATGCTATAGGCTATTTTCAAACACAAAGGTATTAATAGTTCCTGCCAAGCTACACTGTGCTGTCTTCGGCAGCTGTAGGTGTGAATGAGAAAGCGTATTAGTGTGTGAGTTCGTTAAATGGGACATCTATCTGTGACCTGATACTTCCCCTCATTCTCACTGTTCACTTTATAGAAGCTTCAGAATGCAGACAAATAGATCCATCTACCTTTTGTGTCTCATTTTATATTATATCTGAAAATCAGATCTGCAATAGTGGTTGATCATTTAAAAAAAAATTGAACCAGAAATTGGAAAACAGGTGTAGAATGTAAAAATGTTGGTGAACAGTAGCATTGTGTTATGTCGCTCCACGCTATTCCAGTTTTTAAATGAACAACTGTAAAGGAACAGTGTGGACATGTCATGGTATGGTTTTTCTATTCTTTTATGGGCCCTTAGTGAGATCCAGCATTTCATGCAACTCATTTTAATCACTTACTGACATTTTTTAGTTTAAAATCTTCACATGTATTTTGGAAATAGACATAATATTTTAGTGTGACTTCACATTTGGGATTCTCCTGTGATAGGCTGATAGGGTGTTTACATGCCATTTACTCCAGTGAGCACCATGATTTGCTTTAGCCCAAAACTACTCCCCCCCCCCACCGTGTGTGTATGGGTGTGCGCTATGCAGAATAAAATAAATAAATATATATGTATTATTATATATAAATAATATATATATTATATATAAATGTTGTCATATTTATCCATAAAAAGCAATTGTTCCCCCAGCATTAATCAGTTGTGCTGTCAGGTTTATCTATGATTGGCAAATTAATAGCTTAATTAATTCCATTCATCCATTATCTTTCGCTTTATCCTCTACTAGGGTCGTGGGGGGGTTTCCCATGCCCATCCAGGGGAGAGCGTTTCGGGCGCTGGGCAGATACACCCAGGACAGGGTGCCAATCTATCGCTGGGCACACACTCACTTACACAGACACATTCTATATGGGGCAATTTGGAGAATTCAATTGACTTGATTCATGTTTTTGGACTGTGGGAGGAAACCGGTGAACCCAGAGGAAACCCACGCGGACACGGAGAGAACATGGAAACTCCACCCAGATGGGGATTCGAACTGGGACAGCTAAATTAATTAATAACATTAAATTAATAACGTTAAATATTTGCTCTGATTTTTGCATATTTGTTTACATTTTACAGCCATTTTCCACTTTCTAGCTTAAGTGTTTTACTCCATACAAGGTAATATTCAAGGTCTCATATCTGCTTACTTAAAGAGTACTTTAAGTCATATATTTGATTTGTAGCATTATGTTTTGTTCAGTATAAACTGGTTTCTGCTGACTTGTAATGTGACGAGTTCACGTGCACTAAGATATAATAGAGTGTAGTATGATTTATTGCAGCGCTGTACTATAGATACAAAAAAACTGCTTATAGGTTCATATAATACAATCTTTTTTATGGCCCACTTGATTGATGGTGATTATATTTCTTCCTACTGAATGTAGTTGAATGTGGGGGTTTGAGGAGGTCGATGTATTATGGCAGAGCAGCTTGACTTTTTCAGTGTAAAGCAGTTAGGGCAGCTGCTGACTAATTATTAATAATCAGCATTTTGTTCTTTCTTCTGAACTTATCATTATTTATCAACTTGTTGTAGGTGCTCATTAAACAAGAGCCAGGAGAGGTGACAACTCAGCCTGTTCCACCGCAGCAGGTTGGACCTGCAGCAGCAGCTACAGCAGCATCTCAGCAGCAGTATGTCACAGTGAAGGGGGGTCACATGATTGCTGTATCACCACAGAAGAGTGGGCTTGGAGGGGGAGGTGGAACTGCACCCACTAAGGTAAGAGTTTTAGGAGCCCGAATCAGGCACAGTAACCATTCCAATCTTCGATATATAATTATATGAATGACCATATTAGCTCTTCTCGCCATATACACCTATTTCTGTGTAAACCTGTGGTAAATACGTTTGCTCATTGTATCCAAGATTTATAAACATTCAGCAATGTTTTCATGGAGGTGTGTTAGTGTTTTTTAGTGTTTACCAATTGAATTATTTCAATACACTAAACCATTGCAGAATATGTTTTGAAATACATAACATAAAATGTTACATTACATAATGTTTATGTACTTATGTATTTACTACATATGTAACATCATTTTTTTCCCCTTCTCCTGGTGTTAAGATAATTAAAGCTTTCTGATTTGGATTGTAACTTCTCCTCCTTTGTCTTAATTGTTATTTTTAGTTATTTTTAGTTAGACTACTTCATTTTACATGTTTACATATATGTCTAATATGATATGATAGGGCACGGTAGCTCAGTGGTTAGGGCGTTGGCATATCAATCTGAAGGTAAGGGGTTCAAATCCCAGGTCTACTGAAGTTACCAATGTGGGTCCTTGAGCAAGACCCTTAACCCTCATTGCTCCAGGGATGTTGTGATTAACCCTGTGCTCACCTTGTAAGTCACTTTGAATAAAAGCATCTGCTAAATGACCAAATATAAATCATATTTTGCTATGTAACATATTGTAGGACCGATGACAATGCTCAAATGACAGACTAAATGCTAGTACAACAAATTGTAACACTTTGTAACAATTGTTTAGCAAAATGCTTATAAGGCTAATTGTAACATAACATGTAAACGGCTTATTTTTCTCACTGTTTAAATCATGATGTTTTTTTTTTTATGTTACATTACATTACGTCATTTTGCTGACACTTTTACCCAAAGTGCCTTACCTTTATATTTAGTCATTTCGCAAATGCTTTTATCCAAAGCGACTTACAAATACATTTATCCCAACTTGATTGGGATTGGAGTACAGGCATTGAAACTGTATCCCTGGAGCAATGATGGTTGAGGG
Organism: Corydoras maculifer; assembly: GCA_019802435.1. NCBI lineage: Eukaryota > Metazoa > Chordata > Actinopteri > Siluriformes > Callichthyidae > Corydoras > Corydoras maculifer. The sequence goes on from JAFMOD010000781.1 coordinate 2,579,848, forward strand.
TTTAGTCTAATACACTAATCCTTAAGCTACAATGCCATCATATGCTATTCTACAATTTAAAATCGATTTTAATATCCATCCATTATCTTCCGCTTTATCCTATATTAGGGTCGCTGGGGGGTCCCCTTGCCCATCCAGGAGAGAACGTCTCGGGCGCTGGCCGGATACACACAGGACAGGGCGCCAATCTATCACTGGGCACACACTCACTCACACAGACACACTATATGGGCCAATTTGGAGAACTCAATTGACTTGATTCATGTTTTTGGACTGTGGGAGGAAACTGGAGGAAACCCACGTGGACACGGGGAGAACATGGAAGCTCCACCCAGATTGGAATTCGAACTGGGAATCCCTAGCGCTGAGAGGCAGACGTGCTAACCACTTAGCCACCATGCCGCCCATCGATTTTAATAGACAGCTAAAAAGTTTTAAAAAAAGACTGCTTCTAAGATTCCTTACTTTCTTTTATCTGTAGATGGTGGGCATCCCTGTTGGTCCTGGACAGTCTGCTGTAAAACAGGTTGCCATCAGTAGCGGCCAAATTCTGGTTGCTAAGTCCAACCCTGCCATCTCGAAGGTTCAGAAGCAGGTTGTGGCTCAGGGTGTTGCAAAGGCTCTTGTCAGTGGAAGTGGGGCCAGTCTTGCTGGTGGAGTCTCAGTGCAGCAAACAGGAACCAAATCTACTGGAGGGTCCAGTGGAAAGAGTGGAGGTCAGTATTTTTTATTTATTTATTTATTTTTTAAATTACATGATTTTCAACATGTTCCAGTCAAACATTTAATTTTACAGCTACACAGTCTATTAAAAAAAGATGTGTGGATTTAATGTATTGCCCATTGATTACCCACTTTGGGTGTTGGCGTGGGAGACTTTTGGCATGAAGGCTGTAATATAAAAGTATTAAAAAAAGATCTTCAGATTGTGTCTGGTCTTATATTTGGTAAATATAGACGGGCAAAACTAGAATGATGAACTCTGCGCTTTAAACATAAACATTAAGCACTTACATATCCGGTAAATCTGCAACTGTAGGTTTTTATAGAGCAATAATTTAGAGCTTAATCTATTCAGAATTTAATTTGTCTATACATTTAAAAAAAAGTAATGAAATGTTTATAACAGCTTGACATTTTAATGTTACTACCAATAATAAAGCAAATGTACAGTACCAGTCAAAAAATTTGGCCCACTTTTTTGCCCCACTTATTGTCCATTATATCAGTTCCACTTATCGTAAAGATGGACTTTGTAATTTTACAATTCCAGACTGTAGTCCATCTGTTTGTGGACATACTGTGTTAGTCCCCTTTACTCTGTTCTCTAATGGTCAGGACCCCAATAGTAGCACCACATAGCATGTATTATTTGGTTGGTGCATTATTCCTATTCTAGCTGTATCAGTGTTTAAATCAAAGGTGTTTAAATGAAACTACAGCAGCACTGCTGCACTAAAACCCCCTCACCTCATCAGTGTCACTGCAGAGCTGACGATAAACAATCCACCACCCAAATGATATCTGTTCTGAGATGGTCCTGACTAATAGAAAACAGAGAGCCAACAGGGGACTAACAAAAATAAACCAGTCTGTATTTGTAAAACTTCAAAGTCCATTTATATGGTATGTGGTGAAAATAGACAATGGAGGAAGAAAGTTTTACTGGTAATGTGTGGTATTGATAATCTATCAATTATTTGCTTATTATTCTTACTAAGCAATTGATTACGTTGATTTTATTTATATATATATTTTTTCAATTCTCTTTCCAGCTTTATAAATTTAAACATTTTTGGTTTCTCTAAGACGGTTAACTGAATGTGTTTAGATGAAAGATTGTTCTGTCTGGCTGCAATTATAGCTATTGTGTGCCAGCCCTCGCTCTCGTACACCACGGTAGTCACCCTCCCTTTTTCAATTAGGTTCTTTCAACTCCTGCACAGGCTCACAGACCATCAGCAAAATAGCTGGCAGGGTATTCAATTACCTCGCTCACTTCCTCGACTCTGCCTCTTATTCACAAGCCAGCGTCCAGAGGCATAATCACTGAGCCTTTCATCTTGGGCTTTGGGAAATGAAATTTTCTAAAATTACTGAATAAGAAATTAAGAAAAAACTGAACAGAAGTATTCAGCCCTAGTTTTAACTGATACAAAGCAAATGATTATCTATTTAATTAAAAACAAGGCTACATTTTTTAAATTAAATTAAATTTTTCAGTATGATGTTGCAATAATGCTTTTTTTATTCCTGTTTTTTTTTATATATATATTTTTCAACATCTGTGTTTTCAGTGATGACGACTCTGCAGCTGCCAGTAAATAACTTGGCTAACTTGGCCAGCCTGCCTCCAGGTACGAAGCTTTACCTGACCACAAACAGCAAGAATCCCTCAGGCAAAGGAAAACTGCTGCTAATCCCACAGGGAGCCATACTGAGAGCCTCAAATAGTGCAGGTCAGAGCACTTCTCACTCAGAATCCACACACACCCCCACACTCACGCTTTAAGTGCTTTTACTCTGATGTACTCTTTGCCCCTTGTCTACTTTATCAGGCTTGTGTGATTGTTCTGTGGTACTTCAGGCTGCAGTTATGTGGCAGCAAGGGCACTGTGGGGTAAATACTGCTGTTTAACAAAAAGGATTAGAGAACTATCTGACTTGACATTGGCTTTTTAGCGTGATGTTTAAGAACAACGTGCATATACTCATTTAAAAAAACATACAGTCTTATGGGCAAAAGTTTGGCACCCCTATTTAAAGTCGGAGTTGATCGATTTTCTTAATAAGTAAGTAGATACATAATTACAGTTTAGACATAAAGGAATGGATGGAAATAAATAAATAACTTTTTTTAACCTTTATATTCCGCTTTTTTTATTATGGTCGGGGAGGGGGGAGGGGGTTCAACATGCCCATCCAGTGGAGAACGTCTCGGGCGCTGGGCAGACACACCCAGGAATAAGTCAATCAACTTCTTGTTGTTGAATGTTTTTGGACTGTGGAAGGAAACTGGAGAACCCGGAGGAAACCCACGCGGACACGGGGAGAACATGGAAACTCTAGCGCTGAGAGGCGAACGTGCTAACCACTAAGCCACTGTGCCGCCCTATTTATATATTTATTTAAATACGTACATTTAAATATACATCTCTTACTTTTTAGGTCACCAGTCTCAAAGTTCTTCATCTGGCTCAGCTCAGTCATCCAGCAGCAGTTCTGGATCCAGTGGCTTGTCCTGTACCTCCTACATACTTAAACAGACCTCACAGGTGTGTGAATGTGCATCCATGTGAAAAAGTGCACAAGTGTGTGTGTGTGCGTACATGGGAGCGCATGTATGTTTGAGCGCATGCACATGTTGATGTATAATATTGTTTATAACCTGTCTACACGTTCACATTTGGAGACTTCATCAAATTGTGGGGACTGAAAGCTGGTTCCCACAATGTAAATGATTCAGTTTTAAAGTGAAAAAAAAAGTAGCAGTATTTATGGTTAAGGCTTGGGTTAGTCCCAACTAATTGAATAGACTCCTGCTTACTCCTCTGCTAGGGACCTATGTAAAGCCACACTTACAATAAGACACATACTGATGGACTGCCCAACACTACAACCAGAAAGACTGAAATACTTCACAGTTAACAATACCCAAAACCCACTCAAGACCATAGAACCAGGAAAAATACTAAATTACCTGACACACCTACATTTGAAGGACCAGATATGCTGATATGGCGCCAAACACAAACAAACAAACAAATCCTCTGCTAGGGTTGTGGAGGGGTTCTCTAAAGGGGAGAACATTTCGGGCCCTGAGCAGATACACCCAGGACAGGGCGCCAATTTATTATTGGGCACACACTCACTCACACAGACACACTCTATATGGGGCAGTTTGTAGCATTCCAGGTTTTTGGACTGTGGGAAGAAACCAGAGAACCCGGAGGAAACGCACACCGACACGGGGAGAACATGGAAACTCCACTCAGATTGGGATTCGAACCTGAATCCCTATCGCTGAGAGGTGAACGTGCTAACTACTATGCCCCCATGCTGTCCCCAATGTAACCAGGAGTGAACGAGTGAACTAACTCTTCTATACAGATGTTGTCTGTATAGACAGCACACTAGGTTTTTAGACACATGTTTTGTGTATGTACCGATATCAGACACCAGATGATGTCCTTCACCTCCTTACTGTTCACATTTCTATCATACAGGGCATGTTTCTGGTTGGTCAGCCAGGGGGTTTAAGTAAAACCGGCTCCAGTGGCTCTTCAAGTCAAGCTGCATCTGGCCCTGCGTCTGTTGCCCAACAGGCCATTCGCGTTACAGCAGGGCAGAAAGCTGCCATTCTGGCTCAGGTACGAACAATTTTAACAATTAAATATATGGTAAAAAATAATAATAAACTAAAATAAATAGTTTGGAAATGAGTTTTTCTTTAAATAAGTTTGAACACACTTAAGTTTTAAATACAAATGTTCTGTGATAGACGAGAATCTGCCTTTTCCGGCCTGATAAATTTCAACAATTCTTTTTCTGAGAAAGTGACACCTTCAGAAATTTGTTCATGCTGTGATCACACTTTCAGAAATAATTGTAGTGAGGATGAGACTTTGATAGAGCACTGTTCTTTAAATAAAATACAGTGCTCATAACTAATTGTTATGATTTAAAAACAGTCCTATTTGCCTTCAAATTATGTTATTCCTACAGGTTTATAATTTTTGCAGATCATTGATATGTAATTTATGTTTAATGATACAAATATGTAATAGTGAATATTATTTTTTTTCTCCATAAATGACTAATTGTAATATTTTAGTCACATTTCTTTGATTTGATTCTCTTTATCTTTATTGGAGGAGTGTTAGAAATGTGAATAAGGAACCAACCTTGCGAACTGAAGGTTGATTTTTGGTCCCACCAAATAATATGGCTGAAATGCCATTGGGCAAGGCACTTAGTAACCCCAATTGCTCCCCAGGTGCCATGCACAAGGTTGCCCTCCACTTCGGACACGTCTGCTCAATTTACCAGTGTGTCTATATATGTGTGTGCTTCATTGCACTGATGGTTTGAATTGTGACAGTTCCCTCTGTGTTAAGGTCATATTTATGCAGAAATAATAACAATTTTAATAGAACAATAAAGAACAGAGAACCAACAAATGACTGACAAAAAAAGAAAAAAGTCTATCTATTTGGTAAGTGGAGAAAATGGAGCAAGAAGGCGTTGTGTCCAAACTTTTGACTAGTATGTACTGTATATCACTTAATGTGTAACAATTCAGTGATTTTTTAAAATTCTAGGGATGACTGATGTATTTAATTGTGTTGGAGCATAAATCAGCATGTCCAAACCTTTGTCTGGTACTGTACGTGCATCATCATTAATCTGGTTTTATGTTCCAACAACAAGCATTGTTAATAGCACCATCTTATTGCACATTTAAAAATATATATTATTCAAGGAAATGAATGGTTGTTGAGCATATTTCTGTGGACAGAAATCGAAAAAAACAACTGTAGCTCTCTCCGATTTAAAAATGACAGCACAAATATTCTTGCCAAAGTGATTAGGTTTAATCTTGAGCTTGTACCTTAACTTTGTACATAACCTTACACCCAACCGTAAGAACTGTAACATAAATCACATAAACAAATGTACAATGAGTAATTTCTACATTGTAAACTATTAGTTTTAAGAATGTTACAGTGTAACACGGGTCAAAACGCACGTCACTGTATAATTTCACAATTTTGTATTCTGTGACAAATTTATATTCTCTCATTTGACAAAACTACTTAAAAGGAATTAGTCAAGTTTGATTAGCAGTGGTGCCATAAGCATGTATTTAATGACTCTAAAAACATTTATTAATATTTAAGTCAGCAAAGACTTCTAGGAGTGACTGCACCTGAAAGCCCATCATTAAGACAAAAGCTTGCCTTCCAATTTCATGCTTAGTTACAAGCCTATAACTGATTCCAAACAAGGCAGGGAATTTTATTGCTTCAAGCATGTAATTAAAGACAGCTGTAGGAAGATTCTTATCATCAGAGAAATTAATGCCTAATATAACTGTAATATCTTCACTCCAAACAACATGGCTTTATTTGACTGAGCAGCTTAATGTCTGTGTGTAATTACTTAAGGTAACTGAGCCTTTAGTACTGCACTTTTTTAGGTTTAGGTTGTCATACAGGGTTTGATGCATTTGCAATTTCAACCTTCAGTTACTATATATATATATATATATATATATATATATATATATATATATATATATATATATAGTGTGTGTGTGTGTGTTTAATGCTCTATGTAAAATCACAACAAAGTGCTTTCATGTCCTCATTTTAACTATAGACTGTGGAATAAATCTGCATGAGCACTTCATAATGTAGCACCTGAGACATGTTGACTGGTGCAAATCTTTTATCCTTAATTCCATCAAAAAAAAAATTGGGATCCTTGGAGCAGAAGGTGAAATGTTAAACACCGTACTGTTTAATTCTGTTCAAATTTAAAAGATGCAAAATAAAGATTAAAATCCTGTCCTTACATTATAGATTACTTGGTATTAACCTGAAAAATGTTATATGTCATAGATTATATGTAAGAATCAGACTAGTTTCAATGTAGCTGTGCGATAATGGGTGTTTTTTTTATTTGTTATATTTTTCACTGTCTGAAGGCCTGGTGTTATCCCAGTAGTGTAACCACCTTAACTCCTTTTTTTCTATACATATTATGCTTTATATTCTCTTTAGATCACTCTGTCACCTCCTCTGTTGTGTGTGTATGTGTGAGGGTTGGAGGTGTAATTCATTAAAAAGAGTTTATTTGTCTGCAGTGAAGCAAAGACGCTTCCCTCTCTTCATCTTGCTGTATTTGCACCACAGTACTTTCTAGTCATTGCCTCATATTGCAGAAAAGACTCAATGTATTTTGTTACAGAAGTTTATTTCATTTATTGATTCACCTTCAAGTTGTAGCTGCAGAGGTCCGGCAAGTAACTACTCTGTTACTGCTTTAAAATATTAAATCAAAATACAAAAAATGCTTTTTTTTTTTTTTTAATATCTTTTTTTTTTTTAAATTATTTTATTTTATTATCTTTTTCTAGCCTTACTTACTTACTCACTTGGGACGTGTAAGTTCTAGTGAGCTTGGAATGCTTTATAATTGTGGACCCTGTATTTAAGCTTCTTAGACATTTTGTTTACTAAAGCAATAAGGCACTCGAGGTTGTGTATTATTGTGAAAAAAATCACAGGAAAGAGGTGTTATTACACAGAGGGCTGTTACATCTTTTTCCCAACAATACACAACCTTGAGTGCCTTATTGTTTTAATAATACTATTACAAACACACTATAATAAAAACACAAGGTTTGATTTCTAAACTTTTTAGTTTATTCCGTTTTTTAAAGTGAACTCAGATTGCTGAGTAACAGGATTCCAGTTTCTAAAACAACCATATACTACCATCTAGTAGCCAAATTGCGGAACACAGTTTATAATAACCGAAAAATAACGAATTCTGTATCACACATTGATAGGAATGTTAAGCGTTCAGAGGTGTACGTTAATGTCAATGTCATGGCTGGACAAACGGCTCAGCCAATCAGATTTAAGGACCGGAACTACTCGTTTTATTAATGCGGTTGTCGCCTAATTGAATAAAACAGTCACATAATTTAATAAAACCCCTTATATGCCTTTAATGTTTACAACGATTTGTTCATTCTAAATGTTTACTAACCCTGTTGTTGTTGGTAGGTGGTTGGCGGCTCTCAAGGTTCTCAGGTAAAGCTGTCAGATGGTTCGGTTAAAACGGTGACTGCTACAGCTCACCTGTCCAAACCGGGTGGTACCACTCTGAGAATGACCGGAGGGGTTATCACAGCAACTACAAGCGCACCTGCTGCTGCCACCACCTCTCAGCAGGTAAAGCTCTACTTCAGCATATAATTGATATGTTTCTGTGCTCATATTTACATTATATTGACAAATATTAGGACACAACACAATAAAATCAATAAATTATTAGCCAATAAATTATTTTTGTTTTGGTGCCATTGCCACTGGTGTATAAAATCCAGCATTTAGCCATTTATCAGACATCCTTCTGCCTCTGCGGTAATGATTTGGGAAAGGCTATTCTTTTGCATGACAGCGCTCCAGTGCTTGGCGTGTATACAGCTGCCTGGCCCACACAGAGCCCTAATCTTAAACATTGGAAACAAACTAAAATAGATATTGCATATTCGGCCCTCTTTTCAAATGCTCTTCTGGATAATTGGGCCAAAAATCTCTCTTTAAAAAGCTTTTAAAAGCCTTTCCTGAAGAGCAAAAGCTGTTCTAAATGCAAAAAGGAACCAATCAAGAATGGAATGTCATAAAGGCCATTATTACAGTCCATATAGAATTTTTCCTTAGTGGTATTGATATTGTTTTTAGTATAATTGTAGTATTTAAACTTCTTTATCTTGTATACTTCAGTCTGTAGAGGGAGTCGGCACATCCACAGGTCCTAAAGCAGCTGGGCAACATTCTCTTCTGGTGGCAGCGGCCAATCAGGCAGGTGTTCTAAACCCTACCAAGACTGTCAGCTCTGCATCTAATGTTGCAAAAAACACCACCGGTGTGGCATCAGTGGCTAAAAGCATAAATATGCCAGTCATCAACCTGTCGAAGGGTTCAGGCCCAGCAGTTGTAAGCCTGCCTAAAAGTGCCAGTCCATCTTTAGCCAGTGGATCATCCCTGGTGGGAGGAGCAACAGTCAGTGGCAAAGCAGCTGCGGCAATATCAGGTGAGTAGTAGTATATTGATTAGTTATATAAGCATTTTCAATTTATGTATATATAAATGTATTTTTAGTATTGGTCACTTATACTAGTGTGTACAGATATTTAAGCATGCTAAAGAGTCCCTTTACTAAATGCTCTTGCTTGTAAGTTCGCTTTGCCTTCACCATAACAAGATAGTACTTGAACGTTGGTGTAGTGTAATTGTGCTGTTTGTCTTATTCTTTAGGCATGTTAAAACTGCACTCAGGACAGCTGACGATTCCAGCAAACCAGCTTAAACAGTTTAGCATCAGCGGAGCTTCTTCAGGACTGCAGACCATCCTTATGCCTGTCAGCAAAAGTGAGGGAATCGCTTTCTGTTACAGTGTTTCTGCATATAAGAACTCTAAATCCAAAATAAGATTCACTATAGTCACTATAAAATTGTTTAAATGAACAAATGTAAAAAAAAACTGTCATGTCAGCTGGTTTTGGCCCAATCTTCAAAAAAAGAAAAGTGTGTAGATGAGTTATGATGTAGTTTTTCCTTCAAAAGAATTGTTTTAGGCATTGTTGTTAGGAGAAAGTAATTGACCGTACATGATTTTGGTGACTGGCTTACCTTTCTACTTGGTTATTTAACCATGCCATGTGCAATGGAACCTCACCCAGAAATTGAGCCCAGGATCTTCTTGCTGTGAGGTGGAAGCACTAACCTCTGCGCCATCATTCATTTATTCATTATCTCCCGCTTTATCCTATATTAGGGTCGCGGTGGGATTCCCCATGCCCCTCCAGGGGAGAATGTTTCGAGCGCTGGGCAGATACACCCAGGACAGGGCGGCAATCTATTGCTGGGAACACACTCACTCACAAATACACGCACGCATACACACTTTTTATGAGGCAATTTGGCGAACTCATTTGACTTGATCCATGTTTTGGGACTAAGAGGGGAAACCGGAGAATCCGGAGGAAACCCACGCAGACACGGGGAGAACAAGGAAACTCCACCCAGATAGGGATTCGAACCAGGAATCCCTAGTGCTGAGAGGCGAACGTGCTAACCACTCAGCCACCGTGCCTGCGCCACCATATGGACTAATATATCTTGTTTTAGAACGAGGTTTATTATTGTCTGTAATATAACACTTATTTGTATTTTAAGTATAAAACCTTAAAATTCTAGCAAAACTGTTTCTTAAAGTCCGACATAATAACAGAAAATAAGTTATTTGATGGTTCTGACAGGAAAAAATATGCAAGCAAGTTAAATGCCTATTGTTTCTCTGCAGTGCTTTAATAATGTGGAAATCCAGTCAGCATAGTATTATGGCCAAAAGCAAAAAAAATGTGGGTGCCATTGTAAAGCACTACACTCACAAAGTGATGTAACCTGAATGCAGTTGCATCACTGACTGTATTGCAGATCATTTTCTGCAGTACAAACAAGGATATCAGGATAACCATTATTTACAAACCATATTTTTTGTTTTATGTATATTATACCACAAATATTACCACTCAATAGGGTCGTTTATGTAAAGCAGGTGGAACATGTGGTTATATAATGTAATTCTTAAAGGATGATTTAATAATAAAAGCTAACTCCAAATTATACAAACCTGTGGAGATGCTGGGAGGAAAATATCCTTTCCTCATCCCCAGTGCATCAGCATTACGTTCTTTTTAAACAAATTTTGTCTGTCCCTCTGCTGCACTCTTGACTTCTTCTCCGTTTTGCTTTGCAAAGATATTTACACATGTCTTTTTTTTCTACTTTGGTGCAAAAAAAAACCCCAAAAAAGTATTTACCATCCTACATACTTCAGTTCAGGGAATTGCTCTTCCTACTCACTGGCTGCTTGCGCTCCAATAGCATTAGTTAACGGATCTCTGACCCAAAAAGCTTCAGGAAATGTTTGGTTGGTGTGCCGTTTGCTGGGCTGTTTTAAGGATTCTGAATACTCAAGTGCTCCTCTGTGTTTTAATTAATGCTTGATTTTGTTTTTAAGAAGGCATGTTTACGATTATTGATTTGAGTTGATTGTAAAATTGACCTAAAGTTGCAAAAACATATTAAATGAAAGACCCATGTGCGTGTAATTTACGTTCTATGAAATGCCACAGTTTGACATTATTTAATCCTTCATGCCTCTTAGTTGAGCCATCACTTGCTGGCTGTAATTACAGTTCAGATTGATTTGTTCATTTGTCCGAAGGCAACCTGATATCCGACTCAAGCCAGTGTTTGTGGGAAGGGCACCTGAACATAATATTGTTCAATGAGCCATTTCCTGTAATGATCTTCACTCTGTTGCCATAGCAATGTGGTGTAATGGAGAGCAGGGAGACTGTAGGGAGTGTGAAGAAAGAGGATGTTTGTTAACTTGCGCCCAAAAAAGGTCCATTACAAATGATATGCATATTAAGTTCTTATTGTGTTCATTAGAGCATATTTTATGTAATTCTTATTAAAATCTGTATTTGATTAGAAACATTAATGACTTAGATTTTTTTAAATAGTTTTTTTACACAGCTACTTTGCAAATATTAAATTAATGTTTTAAAAAAAAAAAAATAAAATAAAAAAAGTGGGAGGCGCAGCATCAAATAACAATCAGGTTTCATGAATTTACAGTATAGTTGGTTGTCTTCATAACTTCTGACTTGTAATATTCTCATTTGCAAGTCGCTTTGGATAAAAGCGTCTGCTAAATGTAAATGTAAACAGTTGATTTCTGTTTGCAAAACTTTTTAAATATCTGACTGAATCATGACTGATGGTTCAAGCCAAATGGTATACTTATGGCATAAGCAAGCCAATGCAACAATGGCAAGAAAAAACTTTCAGGTATTTGTTTTGATTTAAATGAAAGAAAACTTGTGAGGACCACGTCACAGTGGGGAACTCATCATTTTGAAATGAGTAGGCAGATTTAACAGTGCGGATTTGAGTATCTATTAAAAAATATCTGTTAAATTACTACTATATTTATACATTTACAATATGGTCACTAAAGTCTGTGTGTGTGTGTGTGACACAATAGTGCATTCAGCTGCTAAAGCCTCATCAGCTGCTCAGGGTGGAGTTTCTTCCTCTAGCTCTTCTCCTCTAGCTCAAGGTAAGGTTCACATACAAACAATCTCTGAATTTAAATTTGTAGACATGATATTTACTTTAAGGGCGAAACGTTGGCTTAGTGGTTAGCATGTTCGCCTCTCAGCGCTAGGGATTCCCGGTTCGAATCCCAATCTGGATGGAGTTTCTCTGTTCTCCACGTGTCCGCGTGGGTTTCCTCCAGGTTCTCCGGTTTCCTCTCAATTAATATATATGGCGGCACGGTGGCTTAGTGGTTAGCACGTTCGCCTCTCAGCACTAGGGATTTCCGGTTCGAATTCCCATCTGGGTGGAGTTTCCATGTTCTCCCTGTGTCCGCGTGGGTTTCCTCCGGGTTCTCCGGTTTCCTCTCAAACATGGATCAAGTCAACTGAGTTCTCCAAATTGCCCCATATAGAGTGTGTGTGTGTGTGTGAGTGAGTGTGAGCCCAGCGATAGATTGGTGCCCTGTCCTGGGTGTATCTGCCCAGAGCCGAAACCCCCCCCCCGGCTTCCTTAATAGAGGACAAAGCGGAAGATAATGGATGGATGTGATATTTACTTTAAATCAATAACAATGCAGTGTTTTTGCAGACAAACCAGAATTTTGCAAATATATAAACAGCAAATGTGATGTATGCAAAACACTTAGTTAGAACAGTGTAACAGGAACATCCACCAAAGACAGAGGAATTATCAGACAGTGCGATATTGCTCTTTTGTAACAGAATTATGTTTGTCATTAAAAACACCAAATATATTTACTCCTTGTGCCTGTTAAATCAAAATACAGCTTTTTAAAAATGCCATTAATGTATTTTTTACTTAATTGTTTTTGGTGTTTATGCTTGTAGTTAAAACAGAACCTGGCGTATCCAGCTCTTGTACGGCGCCAATAACCCCCACATCTGCACCCTCTACAACACTGCCTAGAACCACACCTGCTACTGTTAAAGTGGAACAAGGCACAGAAGCCCCAGTGCCTGAACTCATAAAGTAAGAAGAGATAACCTTACAACTAACAAAATAAATTTGATTGCATAGATTTAAAGCTCTCCTCATTTTTGAAAGCAGACAGAACAAATAATAAATGTGCTTTGGAAAAAGCCGGGTTGCAAATAGCCTTCTAGATGACATGATTAAACACAATAGGACTGTGTTTAAGCTTTCTGCCAAAGCATATTTAATATAAACATTATTTTATATTGCATAACATTCATTAATTTTATAGTCCTGACACATTTTTGTGTTTTTCTTTGCTTGGTTTTACTGCTACAGTAAAACCTGACACTATAAAATAAAGTTTTTACAGGTCTTGCTTCTCAGGAGATATCAGAATTATGACCCACATATATTCATTTTGATCCTAATATTGATGTTCTATTGATGTGATCAAAAGGTCCATTTTAATGATTTAAGGCCAGGTGTGGATATTTTAGTACTATGAACATCTTTTAGATACTTTTCTATCTTAAAGTTAACTGAATGTATTTTTATGTTCAGCTCACGTCTATAGAAAGATTATGATTACTTTATTACACAAAGTACAACGAAATTGTGCAGCAATCATTACAGTGCAAAGAACAGTAGATGGACATTATACAAGGATTGTAGAAAATAACATAAGGTGCAAGATAAAGTTGAATAATCAAAGCTTTATAGAAGTTGATATATAGAATACAGAATACTGATATATATATGTGTGTATATATATATATATATATATATATATATATATATATATATATATATATATATATATATATATATACACACACACACACACACACAGATATATAGAATGTGATAGTGTCGCAGCTTTGGTGTTGCAAGGACAACAGTGTTAAATGTATAAAGCAGTATATAATGTAAATGTGTAAAGTTAATTACACAGAAAAAAAAGTTGTTAATGCAGTTTTAGGTTGGCATTCGTAAGAAACCCAGGGAATTGAATAAATTCCAACATAATTAAAAGAATAAACTTATAATATCAAGTTCATATGATTGTACTCTGAAAGTTTAACTTAGAGGCTCACAAAGCCATGTTGGGCAGGGCGGTGGCTTAGTGGTTAGCACGTTCGCCTCTCAGCTCTAGAGATTCCCGGTTCGAATCCCAATCTGGGTGGAGTTTCCATGTTCTCCCCGTGTCCGCGTGGGATTCCTCCGCGTTACATTTACATTTAGTCATTTAGCAGACACTTTTATCCAAAGCGACATACAAATGAGAACATTACAAGTCAGAAGTTATGGAGAAAACCAACTACACTGTAAAATCATGAAACCTGACTGTTATTTGATGCTGCCCCCGCCCCCCTTTTTTTCTTTCTCCAGTTTCCTCCCGCCATCCAAAAACATGGATCAAGGTCAATTAAATTCTCCAAAATTGCCCCATATAGAGTGTGTCTGTGTGAGTGTGCCCAGTGATAGATTGGTGCCCTGTCCTTGGTGTATCTGCCCAGCGCCCGAAACATTCTCCTCTGGATGGGCATGGGGAACCCCCCACGACCCTAATATAGGATAAAGCGGAAGATAATGGATGGATGAACAAAGCCATAAAGACCTTTACACAGCTTGTTCACGGAGGAAATATTGCTTATTTTTTCTACATTGCTGTCTAAGTTAAAGGTCCAATAGTGAACTGGGAGTCATTGTTGCTCTGTGTTTGGTGATTTGTAGTCATAGTGCCGAATAAATGTCAGTGGGAAGACATCAAACACTCGAGAAGCACAGACTGACCCTGTTGTGTGTCATGCTCCATGTTTGTGTTTTTGATTATAGAATGACAAGTTAATATCCAAAATCATGCAGGGGGACATCTTGTTCGGCTTAAATGAATAGGACAATACTGTGTGTATGATGTTACTTCTTTATGCCTTTATTGTAGCATCTCTGTGTAAAAATGCAAATGTTTCTGAAGAATGCATAATACATTGATGGTGCTGTCACTTTTCTGTTGAAGGCTAATATTTTAAAGCTTCATCTTGCTTGCTGTTGCTTATTTGCATAATGTAGTTTAATACCGCATATTATCAACTTACAGTTAAATAGGACTGTATAAAGAAAATCCTATTTCTTTCAGAAAATGGTTATACTTTTATGTTCTTTCTCACGCACACAATAATTAACATCTCACTGTCATACTGTTTCAGTACTGAGCATATTGAAACCCTGCTTCAGCTTCTGACTGCTGCAGTGAAAAGATTTCCTCTGATCGTCCCAGAGAAAAGTAAGTTATTTCTGTTTCTATTGTTCTCCAGAGTTCTGTCAAAATCTGCATGGACAAATATAAAACTGTGTGTTGTGTTCTGTTATCTAGCTGAAGACTCGCACCCATTTTGTGCTACCTCTCTGGAACAGTATTATTCATGGAACATTGGAAAGAGGAGGGCTTCTGAGGTAAAGTGTGTGTGTGTCTGTGTGTACAGGGATATTATAGCAATAAGGCATGAGAGGGTGTGCATTACTGATTTAAGTCGCTTTGGATAAAAGCGTCTGCTAAATGACTAAATGTAAATGTGCATTAATCTGTATTTACATTTGTGTTACGTTTATTTTAATAATTCATTCATTCATTATTTCACGTTTTATCCTCTATTAGGGTTGCGGTGGGGTCCCCATGCCCATCCACGGGAGAACGTCTCGGGCGCTGGGCAGATAGACCCAGGACAGGGCGCCAATTCATTGCTGGGCACACACTAACTCACACATACACACTCTATATGGGGCAATTTTGAGAATTCAATTGACTTGATCCATGTTTTTGGACTGTGGGAGGAAACCGGAGAACCCGGAGGAAACCCACGTGAACACGGGGAGAACATAGAAACTCCACCCAGATGAGGATTCGAACCGGGAATCCCTAGTGCTGAAAGGCGAACGTGCTAACCACTAAGACCCCGTGCCGCCCTATTTTAATAATGTATTGTATATTAGGAATTGATAAGTATGGGAAATGGTCACTCGTGTTCATTATTGTCATTATTGTTCGGCACTACGGCTACGACCAATACTGGATGGAACCTGGATATTAATTGGACTGGTGGTCCTGCAGGACCCCCTTAATGGACCTACATATACTTTTCCAATTAGACTTTTTCCATTTGTTAAATATAGTCACTCAATCTCGACACAATCTGTACAACAGTATCCTACAAAGTGGATGCTGCCTGGCCGCTCAAGGAGGATGAGTCCCCCACTGAGTCTTGTTCCTCACAAGGTTTCTTCTTTAAAATAACAACATAACGGGGAGTTTTTTTATTTGCCACTGTCCCTTCTGCTTGTTATTTGGGGGTTTATAGGCTTTTCATTCTGTAAAGTGGCTTTGTGACAATGTACTGTTGTAAAAAAACGCTATATAAAAAAATTACTTGAATTTGAAATTACTTGATGCCACGACTGGACCAATCTGATCAGATTTAGATGCAGTTTCCCCCTGGGCTTAATAAAGAATTCTGATTCTGATTAAGGACTTGAACTTCCCATTTTAAAAATATGTATTACATCGTAGAAACCGAAACCGGTTTACACACTCACATGTGGGCACTACAAGCTGGTCCCCCTAGTGTCAATTCAGTTTATAAGTGAAAACATGTATAGTTTTTGGGTATGATAAGGTTATGATTAGTGTTGGAGTAGTAGTATTTATGGTTAAAGTTTGGTAAGTCTCTATGTAAAGTTTCCATAATGCAAGAAAACAAATGTGTGCATGTGTGTGATGTATGTGAGGGTGCGGTAGCTTAGTGGTTAGGGTGTTGGGCTATCAATCTGAAGGTTGGGGGTTCAAATCCCAGGTCAACTGAAGTTACCAGTGTGGGCCCTTAACCCTTATTGCTCCAGGGATGTTGTGATTAACCCTGTGCTCACTTTGTAAGTCGCTTTAGATAAAAGTGTCTGCTAAATGACACTTTGCTGCACAAATCCATGTTCATACTGGAGTCTTAAAAGAAAATGCATGTTTATTTATGTAAAAAGCAGGAGAGATATTAGATTAGAGATTTTTAAGTTTGAATGGAGACCGAATATGCACTTACTTTAGCTGCTGTATCACAGTCTGCTTTGTGAAAAGCCTTATATAATAACAATGGCGATTGAATTGAATTGAATTTGAACTCTGTGCTCTATTTTTTCCACACATATAGCTCCAGAGAGCAGTAGCAGTCAAGCGTCTGATTCAGGACATTTTGGACCAGAACCCGCGGTTACAGGCTCTTAGCCCTCCCAAAACCAGGGAGGTGGCGCAGTGGTGCCGTCTACGTGGTTATACACCCCCTGATCCCGAACTGCAGCAAACAGAGGAGGACTCCATAGAGGATATCCTCACACAGATAGACAGTGAGCCAGGTGTGTGTGTGTGTGTGTGTGTGTGTGTGTGTTTTGTTTGTTTGATGTTTTTTCATCAAATAGTCTTATGATGATGAAGGTTCGGGTTACGCATCTATTTATTTGTTAACACAACAGTCACATGTATTTGAAGTCATAGGTTTACATACACTTCGGTTAAAATCATGTTTAGTTTAAACTTGTTTTTATTCCCATCAGTGATTCCGTGTCAATGTTTGTAAGGTATCTACTTTGTGCAAAATTGTTTTAACAAATGTTTGCAATTGGATTATTTTACTTATTACATATCTTATTAGAAAACCTTTGGGTCAAAAACTTAAGTATAGTAAATGCCTGTTTTTAAGTAGTATTAGAAAATAAATATCATTTTAATATAGCTTAATTAGCATGTTTTTTAATGCATTAGTTTTCCTTACCTACTGCCATATGAAATTAATGTAATATAATATTTTGGATGTGTACCTATATCAGTATTTTAAGGCGTTCTTTCAAGGTCGATTTACCTCATTGTTTTACATTATGGTAAAAAAATGGAAATTGATAATGACCGCAGATAATGAATCGTTTTCTTTTGCTAGATGTTTTTTCTCAATTGTTATAGTCGCAAAACAGTTGCACAAGAAATTCTTACCATGGTACCAGCGATGATGCCCAGGCTTTATTCGAAATTGCTTCAGTGACTAGATATTAATTAATTCATTAATTTATTATCTTCCGCTTTATCCTCTATTAGGGTCGCGGGGGGTTCCCCATGCCTATCCAGGGGAGAACGTTTCGGGCGCTGGGCAGATACACCCAGGACACACTCTATATGGGGCAATTTGGAGAACTCAATTGACTTGACTTGAATTGACTTGAAACCCACACGTGGACACGTGGAAACCCACGCGGACACAGGGAGAACATGGAAACTCCACCCAGATGGGAATTCGAACCAGGAATCCCTAGTACTGAGAGGCGAACGTGCTAACCACTAGGCCACCGTGCCGCCATATATATTAATTCTTTTGTTAAATTACAATGAAACTGGAAAACTGACTTATTTGAAACTGACTTTATGGTCATGTGTGTGTTATGGAATAGGAAAACTGATGGGACCAGTGTCAAAATAAAAAATTCGACACTGAAAAATACTATTATTTTTTCTTTTTTTGTATTTTATGTAGTTTAAATAAAATTGTATCTAGATTTTTTTATGTAATTTAAAGCCAGACTGCTTGTTTAATTTAAGAATATTAGTATTTAGTTCTATTAATTAATATTGTTTGACTTATAAACAGAAAATTATAAGATAAATACACAAATATGAATATAATACGACCTGAAAATAGAAATGCATGTCTGTGTGTACAGAATGTCCTTCTACCCTGACTGACTGTGAGGAACTCTGTCAGCGTCTGGAGCAACTGCAAAGGATTCTAAAGACTGAGCCTGAGGAGGAAAATGACGAGCCAGTAGACATCATCGCTGTCAAAGAAGTCGGCGGCAACAAGGTCAAAGTCAAACAGGAAAAGGAAGAGGCAGAACAGGAGCCAAAATTTTTCATGGGACTATGTCCTTCTTCGCAGTTTATTAAGGACACAGCTGAGCAGGTAACACTGTCAATCTGTTACTACACACGTGCCCAATACGTCGATCGCACAGTGCATGTTGGTAGATCGCCATGGATCATGCCACAAGTTTGAGGAAAAAAGGACGTTAACGGCACTTATCAGCGCTTTATTTTATTATTAATGTTCATGTTGTGTTTGAGGGACTGCAGGTCGCAGGGATTGTTGTACATTTGTGCTGTATGCTGTGTGTGTTTACTCGTTTGGATGGTGGGGTGTTACCATTTAGGAAAAACGTGTGTTATGTCCTTCAGCCAAAGGCTGTTCTCAAACCAAGTTCTCTCCATGCTATTTGGTGGAGTGTGGTTAATCCATCCATTATCTTCCGCTTTATCCTATATTAGGGTTGTGGGGGGCTCCTCATGCCCATCCAGGGGAGAACGTTTCGGGCGCTGGGCAAATACACCCAGAACAGGCTGCCAATCTATCGCTGGGCACACACTCACTCACACAAACACACTCTATATGGGGCAATAAGGAGAACTCAATTGACTTGATCCTTTTTTTTGAACTGTGGGAGGAAATCGGAGAACCCTGAGGAAACCCAGGCGGACACGGGGAGAACATGGAAACTCCACCCAGATGGGGATTCGAACCGGGAATCCCTAGTGCTGAGAGGCGAACGTGCTAACCACTAAGCCACCGCCCGGATTCTTGTTAATAAAAGTGCAATTTCTGTGAAAATGGCAACCCGGAGCTGAGACTTTTCTATGCTGATTCCATTAATATAAACGTGATGTGTGTGAACAGGTTTCAACAATTCTTTAAAAACCCTGGTAGATCACGATGACCTGTTCACTGGAAAAGTAGATCTCAGGCCAAAAGAGTGTGGGAACCCCTGTGTTACTACTGTATTTAGTTCTCAAATCTTCATAATTAACCTTTCTTTCTGTTCCTCTTTTTTTCTGTACATTTTGCCAGATTGGTGTTAGTTTTCAGCCAGTAGAAGTGGAGAGGAATGTATTCGCTCCTGTAGTGGAGGCCATGATTCTAAAGGTTTGTATACTTAATTTATCTAAGTGCAGCTTTATTATTTGCAGGCTTTAAGCTCTGGAGAAGTAAAAAGAAGATTTATATTAATGTTAATACCAGTCTACTATTGATGAGCGATAACATGGAATCTTTTGCCCTAAAGTTCTTAGATCCGTTTTAATTTATATTGGATTAACTCCAAATTACTTCCACCTGACTCAGTGTTTTAAATCATCCACCTTGGCTGGAGTTCATTAAATACACAGACAGTTGCAATTCACAATCATTTTCTGCTTAAATATGAGAGAGTTATTGCTTGCAAAAGCATGGTGTTATATAAGAAAGACAAAAATATATAACCATGCGGTGGCTGGGGTGAGGATAGTCAGATTGGGCCTGGTGATGCCACAGATCTGGTGATGCTGTGCTGACCCTACACTCTGATCTTGTTAGTCACGTTGGATAAAAGTGTCTGCATAGCTCAGTGGTTGGTGCACCAGTCTAGTAAACCAGGGGTTGTGAGTTCATATATTGCTCAGACCTGTCCTCTCCTTGGGGCAGTCATAAGTTTTTGGTTAAGGAACCAGCCTTGTAACCTGAAGGTCCCCGGTTTGATTCCTGGTCCCAGCAAGTACTATGGCTGAAGTGCCCTTGAGCAAGCAACACCAATTGCTGCTTGGGCACCGTATACAAGGCTGTCCACCTCACTTCACCAGTGTGTGTATATGTGTGTGTTGTTTCACTTCACGGATGGGATAAATGTGTGTTAAATGCATTTCGCTGCGTGTAAGCACTGTAGGTAAAAAAAAAATCACTATCACATGGATGTCCATCCTCCACTAGGGTCGTGAGGGGTTCCCCATGCCCATCCATGTGGAACCCCCCTTTCGGGTGCTGGGAAGATACACCCAGGACAGAGAGCCAATCTATCGCTGGGCACACACTCACTCATACAGACTCTATATGGGGCAATTTAGAGAACTCACTTGACTTGATCCATGTTTTTGGA
>JAFMOD010000781.1:2605684-2624840 GCA_019802435.1 Corydoras maculifer
CACTTAAGTTTTCCAGTAAGATTAAGGCTGATGAGCAGCTAACTAGAATGTGTTCGTTCATTTACAGTTTGTTGATGGTGATGGTAGTGATGCAGGAACTCAAGCTGTTAAACCCTTTTGGGTTTCCAAATCTATATTAGCCGTTCTGTCAGTCAGCTTTTTAAGAGTTTCTCATTGTAAACAGGTGAAATCAAGTTCAACATTGTGTTCATTTAAATGTGTTCTGTTAATTCCAAAGTAATCGACCACTAGCACAGCTATCTATCGTGTATTTGTGGAAGTGTGTATATGTAATAATTCTGAGTGTGTGATTGTGTGAGTGGCAAAATGACTGTTGTATAGTGAATTGTACACGTGCACCGAAACTGAAGTTATTACCTGGTTAACTGAATTTAATGTACTATAGACCATACTTGACCAATTATATTTTGCTTTGTTGAAAATTTACCAAAATACTATTCTTGTATTAAAATTGTAGTTTTGCCACTGAAATGAATCACATGCGTTTATCCACACGAACGGAACAGTGTTCAGCATGCTCTCGTGTGTCTCTACCTGCACTGTCCTTACTGTTTAATGATCCAGAGCCTGACAACAAAACATCAGTCAGAAAGTTGGGGGGGGGGGCTTAAACTGGAAAAGTAGACTTACATCTTGTATTACACAGAGATAATCCTAAAAAGGGTCAAACGTTTGATCCAAAATACTGAATTGTAAAGAACGTTAGATGATCCTCATTTGAGCTGCCCGTTTGTTCAGTTCACCCAACATAAACATTTAAGGGTGTAAAAGTCCAAGTCGTTTTCCTGTTTACTTTATTATGTTTGTCTTGGTGTGATTTCTGAATGATGTTTTGTTGTGAGGACCGTTCAGTTTCAGGTTTATCCCTTTTTTATTTTTTTGCCCATGAGCATTCGCTGGTTGCAAGAGTAAGATATTTTCTTCTGCTTTATCTTTTCCAGCTTTTCGCCTTTGTTCAGAGTGACACAGAATAAAGGATGACAGATTAATACAGAGATTAAATGAGGTTTAAAGGATTCAGGAGGATTAGTGAGGTCCATGTAGCTCTTCAGTATTTGCTACATTTGTCTGTATTATTAATTTTGCCTCAATCAAATTATCTCGCTGAGGTAAGCGTTATTTATTTACACATAATTCATCAGTGTCGCTATCTGAGGCTTTAGGGTCAATTCTTAATTTATATTCAGTGATCGACTACTAATTTATAATAGCTTTTGGGCTTTATCTGAAGTAGAACAGGGTAGCTGTTATCAACATTTCATTTGTAAATGAAGTGTGATTGAATCTTGTTTCAGGCTTCATTGGTCATTTCTGTATTTTAGGGCTGTGAATTGATTCCAGTTAGAAAGGTTAGAGGATTGCAGAGGCAGGAACTTTCACTCAGTCTCAGCAACTTTAAATGAAAGGTCAGATGTTAGATAACTCATACAGCCTCACACTCACTATTTCACACACTGCCAACCTTATATTCTCTGATATGATAACTGTACATGTAAATCTCCTGCAACCCTGCTGGCTAATGATCTAAACTAATTTAGAGACCTTGTACACACTTAATGGAAATGCAATTTGAGGCGGTTCTACTTGCAATCAGTAAAAATTAGTGTAAGGAATAATTTAATCTCATATGACTGATGAAGGGCGGCACGGAGGCTTAGTGGTTAGCATGTTCTCCTCTCAGCACTAGGGATTCCCGGTTCGAATCCCAGTCTGGGTGGAGTTTCCATGTTCTCCCTGTGTCTGTGTGGCTTTCCTCCAGGTTCTCCGGTTTCCTCCTACAGTCCAAAAAAATGGATCAAGTCAATTGAATTCTCCAAATTACCCCATATATAGATTGGCACCCTGTCCTGGGTGTATCTGCCCAGCACCCGAAAAGTTCTCCCCTGGATGGGCATGGGGAACCCCCACATGACCCTAGTAGAGGATAACGCGGAAGATAATGAATGGACGTCTGATGAACTGGTTGTAAGCTCTGTGTTCTCTACATGTTGGGATATAAAGAGACAAAAATATACTAAATATACTGTATATGAGCGTTAGTGTTCGTAAATTAATACATTTGAAACAAATACTTTTTCTTAAGCAGCCCTGTGCAACTGATTTCGAACATTAATAGTAAATACCATACATTGGCTCCGTCTACAGTGCTTACACACAGAGGAATTTGTCCTCCACTTTAACTTGTTCGTGCAGTGAAACACACATTGAATGAAGTGAGCACATGTGCCCAGAGCGGTGGGCAGCCCTGTACACAGAGAGCAATTGGGGTCAGGTGCCTTGTCCAAGGACACTTCAACCATAGTACTTAGTGAGACCGGGAACATTTAGGTTGCAAGGCTGGTTCCTTACCCACAAGCCCATGTCTGCTCCATTGATATTGATACTAAAATATTAGATATAAAATAAAAATTGTATTATTCTGTAAACAAGGAAATATGTTTTATTTACATTTAGTCATTTAGCAGACACCTTTATCCAAAGCGACTTACAAGGTGGCGGCATGGTGGCTTGGTGGTTAGCATGTTCTCCTCTCAGCACTAGGGATTCCCATTTCGAATCCCCATCTGGGTGGAGTTTCCATGTTCTCCCCGTGTCTGCGTGGGTTTCCTCCGGGTTCTTCGGTTTCCTCCCACAGTCCAAAAACATGGCTCAAGTTAATTGAATTCTCAAAAATTGCCCCGTTTAGAGTGTGTCTGTGTGAGTGAGTGTGTGCCCAGCGATGGATTGGCGCCCTGTCCTGGGTCTATCTGCCCAGCGCCCGAGACGTTCTCCCCTGGATGGGCATGGGGAACCCCACCGCGACCCTAATAGAGAATAAGTCGGAGATAATGAATGAATGAATGACTTACAAGGTGAGCACAGGGTTAATCACAACATCCCTGGAGCAATGAGAGTTAAGGGTCTTACTCAAGGACCCACATTGGTAACTTCAGTAGACCTGGGATTTGAACCCCCAACCTTCAGATTGATAACCCAACGCCCTAAACACTGAGCTACCACTCCCACTCATCCACATGTTTCAATAAAAACGTAAATGTAGGAACATTAGCCGTTTTATTTAAATGCACATTGTCCACTTTAAATTGCTTTTAGGAACAAAGGTACAAAATGATTAGAGTTTCATTTTCTAATTTCCTAAAAATGTATGATTATAGAGACAAACCATTAAATAAAGCTGAGCTTAAGGGAAGAAGCATACAGTTGAGGCATTAAACCTCTAAAAGCTTAAACCTAACAGAGGTTCATACCCACACACCCACAGCTTACTATAAATCTGCTTTTAGTCAACTCTGAGCATCAAAAGCTTATTTCAGATTTTAAGAAACATGCATATTTGTGTTCCCCTCATACATCATACATTCAGCAGCATTTTATTCGTCCTTACATCCACAACATCTTTTCCTCTGAATAAAATATTACCCAGTGATAGACATCCACTTCAGAAACATTCTCTTGCATAGATTTCACGCTGATGAGAATTAGTTCTCTCGTCTCTCACGGCTGTTCCTCTGGCAGCACTATGGCATGGATTGAGGAAACAGTCTCGGCTCTTACGAAGCCATTGATCACACCTCAGTTCAGTGTCGGAGGATTTCTCAAAACATCAGAGGCATTACAGGGTATCGATCGCTTTCAAATTAGTGCTGTAGCTTCTGAAAGGAGTCCTAAACGCTCGGTGAGCCTAGTGTTTATAATGGGAAGAGAATTCTTAAGTCCACGTTTGATTCTGAAGTTGATTCATATGTTAAAGATTCCGGAGCCACCCTGAAACACTGCAGAAGGATTGGGAGACAACTTTGTCTTTGCCGCCTGCTCCTGAAAGACAAAAATGAACCCAGTTAGAGGTGAGTGATCTGACCATGTGTAATCATGTAGGTTAGGTCCAAAATCAGTAGCGTTACTAAGCAACAAAAAGTATTACTCATTTTTGAAAAATATATCTACCAGTTTATTATTTTAGAAATAATGTTTTTATAAGGACGGCATGGTGGCTTAGTGGTTAGCGCGTTCGCCTCTCAGCACTAGGGATTCCCGGTTCGAATCCCGATCTGGGTGGAGTTTCCATGTTCTCCTCGTGTTCTTGTGGGTTTCCTCCCACAGTCCAAAAACATGGATCAAGTCAACTGAACTCTCAAAATTGCCCCATATAGAGTGTGTCTGTGTGAGTGAGTGTGTGCCCAGCGATAGATTGGCACCCTGTCCTGGATCTATCTGCCCAGCGCCCGAGACGTTCTCCCCTGGATGGGCATGGGGAACCCCACAGCAACCCTAATAGAGGATAAAGCAGAAGATAATGCATGGATGTTTTGATAAAAGGATCATTAGTACGATATAAAAAATACATAGAAGCCAATGTTAGAAGGAAGAGTAAAAAAAAAAACATTGAAATGATTAAACATGGTACATATTTGAGTTTAGATACGCAAATTAATTTCAGATAAATAGACAGGCTGAGTGGTCAGCACGTCCACCTCTCAAGTCTGATCTGGGTGGAGTTTCCATGTTCTCCCCGTGTCCATGTGGGTTTCCTCCAGGTTCTCTGATTTCCTCCCACAGTCCAAAAACAGGGATTTAAGGTAAATTGGCTGCTAAATTGCCTCTATATAGTGTCTGAATGAAAGAGTGTATCTGCCCAGTACCTCAAATGAGATTATTTAATATAAATAGTCATTACTACCCCCTAACACTTTAGTTAAATGATGGGAAACATGCTGAGTTGGTTTCCAGACTATTGCAGAGCAAACACGTTTGTGTATATGTGACTTGCATGTCTTTGATGTGTGGGAAGAAACAGGTGCTTTTAGAGGAAACACACACTGACACAAGTAGAACATCTAACGCCACACTGAACGGTCCTTCACAGGAGCTGACCCAGGATCATTTCGTTGGCAGTCGAAAGCACAAAACCCTGCGTCAGCCTTCGTGCATTATTTTCTCTGGACATAAAGGAAGAAATAAACCTCGGCCAAATATCTCGTTTATAGCAGGACAGGCGCATTTCTACACATAGAGGCAATTTAGTCTGAACTCAGCTTTATTTATAAAGCACTTTAAAAACCACAGCAGCTGAAACAAAGCGCTGTACAGTTTTTAAACTTAAAATTATATTTTTAGTGACTTCAAGTCATAGAAAGATGAGTAACCTGACCTGGAACTAAACCCAGGACCTCGCTGTGAGGCAGTAGTGCTACTAACTGCACCACCACCACCACCACGCTGGCCTTTGATTGTTTTTTGTACATGTAGCAGCAGTTAGGAAAAATCCTTTATGTTTCAGAAGTGTCAGAGGCAGCGCTATACAAAAATAGCAGATGTTCAAAGATAGATTTAAAAATCACATGTACACATTTTAGATTTACTTTATATTATGTCATTCATTCATCCATTATCTTCCGCTTTATCCTCTATTAGGGTCGTGGGGGAGTTCCCCATGCCCATCCAGGGGAGAATGTTTCGGGCGCTGGGCAGATACACCCAGGACAGGGAGCCAATCCATCACTGGGCACACACTCACTTACAAACACACTCACACAAACACACTCTATATGGGGCAATTTGGAGAATTATATTGACTTGATCCAGTGGCTTAGTGGTTAGCACGTTTACCTCTCAGCACTAGGGATTCCAATCCCAATCTGGGTGGAGTTTCCATGTTCTTCCCGTGTCTGCGTGGGTTTCCTCCGGGTTCTCTGGTTTCCTCCCACAGTCCAAAAACATGGATCAATTCAATTGAGTTCTCCAAATTGCCCCATATAGAGTGTGTCTGTGTGAGTGAGTGTGTGCCCAGTGATGGATTGGCGCCCTGTCCTGGGTGTATCCGCCCAGCACCCGAGACGTTCTCCCCTGGATGGGCATGGGGAACCCCCCCGCAACGCTAATAGAGGATAAAGCGGAAGATAATGAATACATGAAAAATTGACTTCATTCATATTTTTGGACTGTTCGAGGAAACCGGAGAACCCGGAGGAAAGCCACACAGACACGGGGAGAACATGGAAACTCCACCCAGATGGGGATTCGAACCGGGAATCCCTAGCGCTGAGAGGAGAACATGCTAACCACTAAGCCACCGTGCCGCCCTTAGATTGTCTTTATAGAAAATGAACTATAAACTATGAAGAACTACAAAGAACTTCATGTCCCAGATGCCATTTATCCCATTTGTCTTTCACATCGTCTAATTTTTACTGTAAAAGAAAATAGAGGACATACAGCAGCTGTAATCTGCTTCCACAGCAGCCAGCGTTCCTCAGCTGTGTACATACATCCTCTCAGTTTACATAATGATCTTGCAAATATATAAACGTACAGTAAAGATCAACAGCACATATGTTAACAATTAAATTCAGCTCCATCGACTGTACTAGCTAAGGATTTCTACTGCAAACAGACTATTAGAATCTCTCCAATTCATGCTAATTGATTCCCTCAAGAATGTATGTAGATGTTTTATCTCAGCAAAAATGAGATGGAAAGAGGAAACAAGCACACAGATGAACATGCCTTCAAAAGATATTTTGCTTGCTTCAAACACCAAGCAAAGCTTTTAATCAGTCTTTAAAGATGCCTTTTAAAAGTTGTGATCAAATAAATCTCTACATGTATAAAAATAAGAACATATTCAAATATTCATCTCATTTCATCACCCAGCCATACATTATCTTCCACTTAATCCTATACTGGGGGTGTTCCCCCATGCCCATGCAGGGAAGATACACCAAGGACAGGGTGACAACCCATTGCCGAGCACACATTCACTCGTTCACTCAGACCCGGACACTATATAGGGGCAAGTTAGAGCAGCCAATTTATCTGAAACCCATGTTTTTAGACTATTGGAGGAAACTTGAGAACCTGTAAGAAACCTATGTAAACACAGGGAGAACATGGTAACTCCACCCAGATCAGGATTCCACCAGAACTTGGATGCTTAGCGCTTAGAGGCCACTATGCTGCCCCATATCTTATTCATCTATTCATTATTTTCCGCTTTATCCTATATTAGGGTCACGGGGGGGGGGGGGGTTCCCCATGCCCATCCAGGGGAGAACATTTCGGGCGTTGGGCAGACACACCTAGGACAGGGCTCCAATCTATTGCTGGGCACACACTCACTCACACACAGACACACTGTATATGAGGCAATTTGGAGAACTCAATTGACTTAATCCATGTTTTTGGACTGTGGGAGGAAACCGGAGAACCCGGAGGAAACCCACGCAGACACGGGGAGAACATGGAAACTCCACCCAGATGGGGATTCGAACCGGGAATCCCTAGCGCTGAGAGGCGAACGTGCTAACCACTAAGCCACCGTGCCGCCCTTCCAATATCTTATATCTATTATATGCTGTGGGGGGGGGGGGGAGACAGGACGATTCACTCCTTTGGGTACCAATCCATCTCTGGGCACACACTCACTCTCAGACTTACACACTATATGGGTACAATTTAGATAGGGGCAATTTAGAGCAGCAAGTTCACCTTGAATCCATGTGGGAGGAAACTGGAGTACCTGGAAAAACCCACAGCAACACAGGGAGCACATCAAGACTCCACCCAGATCAGGATTCAACCCTGGATCCCCAGCACTGGGAGGAGAACATGCTACCTACTAAACCACCCATATTCAAATATCACCATCCATTATTATTTAACCGTACACGGCTCATTTTAGCCGAGTTTGTAGGACTATGAAGTAAGCTTTATACCCAGTTTATTTATGATCCTACATTGGTTTGCAGTGACATGATAATTGATCAACCTTTTAACCATATCCAGAGGTTTCTTTATGACCGAATACATGAAATAAAACACGCAATAACGAGTGAATAGAACTTGTATGCGGTGTTAAGCAGAAAGGTGATAATCCTTTTGCTGGCGGCAAAACTGTGTGTTGTTACAAAAAGGCTGCTGCAGCTTTATAGAGGAGTCTGTGTGGGTGAGGTGCGATATTTCTTTCTCAGCTGCTGATAGAGTGCTGAACAGGATGACCTGTCACTTAGACATATTCTGCGGCATGGGGAAATAAGGCCATCTAGATACTCTGACACACACCCTCACTTTCATCCTTTGGCATTCACACACATGTACCCCTCCAGATAAGTGCAGCAAAGTTTAAATTTGAGGGGCAGAAATTTGAGATGCTGAGAAACCACGACAAAAATCTTAAATTAGGTTTGCGTTTATTGGGTTATATTGCAGATTTCATGGCCCATGTGCATTTGTTTAATGTTCCTTGAGGAAAAGGGCATTATAGCAGAAAACAGCTCATCATGCACTCCTGGGCAGCAAGCAAATTAAAATGCTGTTCCAAACCAAACTCCAGGCTTTTTAACTCAGAAAGATGAATATGCTGCAAAACTTTGATGCATATACTGCACCAACAGCTTATGGAATCCATGCCACAGAGTTTTTACTTTTAAACTATTCATTCGTTTTGTCTGTTTAAAGAGTGATGATGGAACCTGATCACTGTTAGTAAAGAGTTCTAATCATTGTTAAAGACATTACACCCTTTAATGGCAACAGTATCCCTAATGGCAGAGGCACATTTAGCAGAATAACATCTGCTACACTGCAGAAGGGTCCCTAGTTCAGTGATCAACACTGAAGTGGCTTAGTGGTTAGCGGCGGAATCCAGGTTCAAATCCCAATCTGTGTGGAGTTTCTACACGCTCCCTGTGTCCGCGACCAAAAACTAGGATTCAAGGTGAATTTGTTGCTTTAATTTGGGTGGATTCCCGGTTCGAATCCCCATCTGGGTGGAGTTTCTATGTTCTCCCCAAGTCTGCGTGGGTTTCCTCCGGGTTCTCCAGTTTCCTCCCACAGTCCAAAAACATGGATGAAGTCAATTGAATTCTCAAAATTGCCCCATATAGAGTGTGTTTGAGTGAGTGAGTGAGTGAGTAAGTGTGTGTCCAGCGATGGATTGGCACCCTGTCCTGGGTCTATCTGCCCAGCGCCCGAGACGTTCTCCCCTGGATGGGCATGGGGAAAACCCACCGCGACCCTAATAGAGGATGAAGCGGGAGATAATGAATGAATGAATAATTTGGGTGGCACGGTTGCTTAGTGGTTAGCACATGGGATTTCCAGTTCAAATCCCAATCTGGGTGGAGGTTCCATGTTCTCCCTGTGTCCGCGTGGGTTTCCTCTGGGTTCTCCAGTTTCCTCCCACAGTCCAAAGACATAAATTAAGGTCAATTAAATTCTCCAAATTGCCCCATATAGTGTTTGTCTGTGTGAGTGAGTGTGTGCCCAGTGATAGATTAGCACCCTGTCCTGGGTGTATCTACCTAGCGCCCGAAACCTGGACCTGGATGGGCAAGGGGAACCCCCCACGACCCTAGTACAGGATAAAGCGGAAGATAATGGATGGATGGATTATTTACCCCTCTATAATATCTGTGTGTGTCTGTGTGAGTGAGTGTGCCCAGTGACAGATTGGCACCCTGGGTCCTGAGTGTTTCTGCCCAGCTCCCAAAACATTCCCCCCTGGATGGGCATGGGGAACCACCCTGCAATACTCGTCCATAGTATAGGATTAAGCGGAAGATAATGAGATGAGGAGGCGGCACGGTGTCTTAATGGTTAGCACTTTCGTCTCTCAGCGCTAGGGATACCCAGTTCGAATCCCAATCTGGTTGAAGGTTCCATGGTCTCCCCGTGTCCACGTGGGTTTCCTCCGGGTTCTCTGGTTTCATCCCACAGTCCAAAAACATGGATCAAGTCAATTGAGTTCTCCAAATTGCCCCATATAGAGTGTTTGTGTGTGTGTGTGTGTGTGTGAGTGAGTGTGTGCCCAGCGATAGATTTGCGCCCTGTCCTGGGTGTATCTGCCCAGCGCCCAAAACTTTCTCCCCTGGATGGACATGAGGAACCCCCCTGTGACACTAATAGAGGATAAAGTGGAAGAATGAATGAATAATGAGATGAGACTTGGTTCTCAGGTTCCCGAGGCCTGTGTGGACCAACAATAATGCTGCTAATAACGTAGTCTAAACCAACATAGATAAGTTGATTTAAAACAACAGGGGAGACACCAGGTGAGAAGGTTTCGAGTGCTAGGCAGATACACCCAAGACAGGACACCAGTCTATTTCTGGGCACACACTCACTCACATACTATAAAGAAGCAATTTAGAGAAGCTAATTTACCATGAATTCTGGACTGTGGGAGGAAACCAGAGAACCCAAAGAAACCCCATGCAGACACTAGGAGAACATGGAAATTCCACCCAGATTGGGAACCTGAACCTTGAACCTGGATCCCGTCGCTGAGAGGCGAACTTTCTAACCATTAAGCCACCATGCCGCCCGGCATATCAAAATCTTAAACTTTGGTGATCACTGAACTATTCAGGGACCATTCTGCAGTGCAGCAGATGTAGCTCCCACCATTTGGGAATACTGTTGCCATTAAAGGGTGTACTGTCTTTAACAATCTTTAGAACCATATACTAACACTGATCAGGTTCCGTCATAATGCTTTGAACGTATCTACAGCTTTGTACCATGAATTCTATAAGATGTTGGCCAATTCACCATGAAGCCATGTTTTTGGACTGTGGGATGAAACTGGAGAACCTGGAGAAAACCCACATGGACACGGGGAGAACATGGCTTCAAGGCGAATTGGCCAACATCTTATGGAATTCATACTACAAAGCTATAGATCTGTTTATCTAGCATTATGACATAACCTGATCAGTTAAAGACAGTACACCCTATAATGGCAAATGTATTACCAGATGGTAGGAGCTACATCTGCTGCACTGCAGAATGGTCCTAGAATGAATAGTTCAGTGATCACCAATGTTTTAGATTTTGACGTGCTGGAGAACCTGGAGAACACCCACATGGAGACGGGGAGAACATGGAAACTCCAAACCCAGATCAGGATCCTCAGCACTGGATGGTGGATGTGCTAACCACTAAGCCACTGCCACCCTCTCTACAGTCCTGATCATCCATCCATCCATTATTTTCCGCTTTATCCTCTATTAGGGTCGCGAGGGGGGGGGGGGGTTCCAAATGACCATCCAGGGGAGAACGTTTCAGGCGCTGGGCAGATACATCCAGGACAGGGTGTCAATCTATTGCTGGGCACACACTAACTCAGACACACACTCTATATGGGGCAATTTGGAGAATTCCATTGACTTGATCCATGTTTTTGGACTGTGGGAGGAAACAGGAGAACCGGAGGAAACCCACGCAGACACGGGGAGAACATGGAAACTCCACCCAGATGGGGATTCGAACCGGGAATCCCTAGCGCTGAGAGGCGAACGTGCTAACCACTAAGCCACTGTGCCACCTAGTCTTGATCATAAGAAAACAAAATAAAAAGGACCACAAAGGATGTACAGTTCCAAACTACAGCTTGTAATTATGAACATACAGAGTTATCTCTCTGATAAGTGCATCTGATAAAATGGGCAGAAGATATTAAAATAAGACGCTGTGTCTAATGAATTGTAGAAAACAACAATTATTTAGCGTACAACCCCAGTTCACTCGGTGTCAAACATGTTAAAGAGAGAAATTGTACAGTGGGAGGCTGCAGCATGAAGCAGCCTGTCTCCAACGTAATTAGGGATCAATGTGCAGCACTTCCTCCATTCTGTGGTCAACGTTCACTGCTGTACCGAATCCGATTAAAGCGCAAAGTGACGTTAGAATTTAAAACTTCCTCGCCATTCATCTAATATTTTTCTACTCACCTTCATGTTTACACGTTACCTCTGAATGAGCCTTATCCTACATTCCTAATAGTGCAGACAAAGTTCAAAGCACTGCAGAGCGTTTGCCCTGTTTAACCACAAATGATTCAGCTCATGTAGTGCTGTATAATTAGCTGGGTGTGTGGTAGGCCAGGGAAATCATTAGGGCATGGATTTTTAACTCGAAACTAGGACAGTCACAGCTCTGCACAGTGAAGTGCTGCAATCTACAAGCTTCATACAGCTGCTTCAAAAGAATTTTCAAGGACTTTGTTGTTAATGAGATCTCTACCCACAGAGATGCTCCTCACCCAAACAGGCCTTATGTAATCATCTATACAGTGAGCTGAAACGTCGTATGCAATTTTAAAGCAATACAAACTGCCTACAGTTAATAATTATAGTCTTATTCTGTGACCTTACAACTGATATGATGGATTACAAATATCTTTGCATGAATTACTTTAGTAGTAGTGGTAGTTAAATACACAATTGTGTTTGGAAAAAGACAACATGATCTCTCAGTATACATTTCAATGCCAGTATTATATGTAATCAGGGATCTTTAAGTTTGTTTATGCTTAGCAGCACAGCGGTGCAGTAGGTGGCACCACTTTTACCCTCCAGCAAGAAGGTTATTGGTTTGATTCCTAGTGAACAAAACATCCTCCTAGAGCTTGTGAATTTTTTACATTACATTACATTTGGTCAGACACTTTTATCCAAAGCGACTTACAAGTAGGCGGCACGGTGGCTTAGTGGTTAGCACATTCACCTCTCAGCGCTAGGGATTTCCAGTTCGAATCCAAATCTGGGTGGAGTTTCGATGTTCTCCCCGTGTCTGCAGTGGGTTTCCTTTGGGTTCTCCGGTTTTCTCCCAGTCCAAAAAACGTGGATCGAGTCAATTGAATTCTCCAAATTGCCCCATATAGTGTGTGTTTGTGTGAGTGAGTGTGTGTCCAGTGATAGATTGGCACCCTGTCCTGAGTGTATCTGCCCAGCGCCCGAAAAGTTCTCCCCTGGATGGGCATGGGAAACACCCCCATGACTCTAATAGAGGATAAAGCGGAAGACAATGGATGGATGGATGGATGAGACTTACAAGTATCCCAACTTGTGATACAGCAGCCCTGGAACAATGAAGGATAAGGGTAACTTCATTGGACCTGGGAAATAAACCCACAACTTTCAGATTGATAGCTCAACACCCTAACCACTCAGCTACCACACCCCCCAGTAGCTTCTCCCTAATCAAAAGAAATGCTGGTAAATAAACAGAAGATACATTTTCCTTTATAACTTATACATACATCAAACTTATAAATGTAAAGATTGGCATCCAACATTTCACCCACTGTTCTGCCTTAAATCCTATTAGAAGGAATAATTATGCTCAAGAAGGTGTCAGTTTCTATAAGGATGTTCTCCACCATGACTTTTTTTCTGGAGGTTTCCTTCTCCACTCTATAAACATACAATTGTCCCAGGTGTAAAAGTCTCTCCACTGTAATGGATTAAATTTGCTTTGCCTTTTGCAACTGAATGCTGCCAACTGGAGCTTCACCACCCTAGCTACAACATAAAACCGTCAATGTGTATAATTTTATGGATTGTTATTACAATAACAATAAATATTGATATATTGACAAAACGCCCAGGGAAAAATTTGGTATCCTGTCCTGGACTTATCTGCCCAGCACCCAAAACATTTTCTCCTGGATGGGCATGGGGAACCCCCTTGAGACCCTAGTCCCTGGTATAGGATTAAGCAGAAGATAATGGGTGGATGGATGGAAGGATGGAAATTGGCAAAACCTATAGGTTTAGTGCATTTAGATATAAAACATTTTGTGGTTTTCAATGATTTTTTATATTCAAGCCAAAGACCAGGCCAAAGTACGAGTTACTAAATTTAAAATTATTGGGGAAAATGAGAAGACCAAGTGGGAATAAAGTGTTCATTCCAGTTCACTAGACCTTAAAGTTGGTACTACATTAGTTATCTATCTGCCTGCCAGACAGTGAAATCTGATTTATTACTCCAGTAGGGTATTTCAGTGTCTGGGGGCAGAGGCAATTTTTCCAGCCATTGGAACCAAAACTGGTCCATAAGCAGTTTCTGCACCCGGGTTGCTGTCAGTGACTGTTCATAGGCTTGATTAAGAGCTAGTCTCATTCTCATTCAACAACTCTCCCTTACATCATACAAGATTTTATAACTGAAGGAGCACAAATTTTTATTTTAAAACATCACGAAAAGACTTCACAGAACACTGAGGACCCTGACGGATATCCAAAAAGATAAGCCTTATATATAAATTTAATGTTAGATGCTTACTTTGGCCCATTTATTAGATTTCAATAAACAGTGCAGTCTATCAGGACAGAACACCAGAGCAAAGCAAAAAGGTGACATGTTGAAAGGCTTGTTAGATTGCAACTAACTGAATACTTTCTTACAACAGATGCAACAACCAGTGTTTGAGGAGAAGCATTTGAGGTGTTTCCATGAATCCCTTTAAGCAATATGTCTAAATACACCAGATATCCATCCATTATTGTACGCTTTATCCTCTATTAGGGTCGCGGGGGGGGGGGGGGGTTTCCCCATGCCCATCCAAGGGTGAATGTCTCGGGTACTGGGCAGATACACCCAGGACAGGGCGCCAATCAAGCTGGGCACACACTCACTCACACATACATACTCTATATGGGGCAATTTGGAGAATTTAATTGACTTCATCCATGTTTTTGGACTGTGGGAGGAACCCGAAGGAAACCCACGCGGACACAGGGAGAACATAGAAACTCCACCCAGATTTTGATTCAAACCGGAAATCCCTAGCGCTGAGAGAAGAACATGCTAACCACTAAGCCACCGTGCCGCCCTACAGCAGATATTTGATGATCAAATTGTAATAATGTCAACTTTAAAAACAGTTTTCTTAGTAACCATCATCTTTTGATTGACAGATGATACAATGATAACGTAGTGGGAAGGGGTGCCACAGTGGCTTAATGGTTAGCAGATTTGTCTCTCGGGTTTAAATCCCAATCTGAATGGAGATTCCATGTCTCCTCAGGCCCATGTGGGTTTCTCCGGGTTCTCCGGCTTCCTCCCACAGTCCAAAAACATGAATTCGGTGTAAATTGCCCCTCTATTCTGTATGTGTGTTTGTGTGAGTGAGTGTGTGTGCTCAGAGATGGATTGGCGCCCTGTCGTTGATGAATCTGACCAGCGCCTGGACGTTCTCACCGCAACTCTAGTAGAGGTTTAAATGGAAGATAATGAGACGACAAAACATTTTGGGGTTTTAATAGTAGGGCGTAATAATATCATGGGTATCACTGTATGCAAAATAGATAATTTTATCACTTTATCACCATAAAAAACTACAAAAACCATAAAACACTAACTGGATACTGCATTCTCACTCACCTCTGATCTGGAACTGACCTCGACCCTGTCTGCTCTCTCCGAGCTGCTGGGCGGTGCATGTGGGTTAATGTCTGGCACACTGATGTCTGCATGCCTGTGGGTGTCCACGCTAAAAGCCGCCTGATAGCTGGTTTCAGGAGGTGGCTCACTGGTGCCGGTACTCAGAAATGTAGGCCTTTTCTGAGCAGGCTTAGAGGGCTGCACCCCCGCCCAGGGCTTGTACTCCTGTCTGTATCCAAACAGAGATGAACTGTTAGAGACTGTACATATTGTCTTTAATAAGTACAATAAGGTATAAACACTAGTACAAAATATTTGCTATGAGGCAAAAACACAAATTAAATACAAGAATATCTGAGTAATTAAAAAGAACAGATTGTTGGGGCAAAAAGAGGGATATAATTAAAAGGCTGACATTAATATATAACAATAAATAAAAAATTCTCTGTTTAAAAAAAAAAAAAAAAAAAGAGTATAGTGTGTAGTACCACATGGCTCCATCTTAGGCCCATCTAAGTTCTTTTCTATGGATTTTAAAGCAATGAAAACAGTAAATGAACACATTGTTGGAAATCTACAGATTGTACTTACAGGAGCTTATATGTCATTTTAGAAAAGCAAAGATTTCTGACAAACTTAACACGTTTAAGGTGTTTAAAGGAGCTGAGGCCAAAGTGTAGTACAGTAAAATTGTTGTGCACCAAACTCGGCCAGCCATGTCTTTCAGAACATTGCTTTCTGTACTGAGACACAATCATGCTGGAATTAAAAAAAAAACACATCAATAAATTGTTCCCACAAAGTTGGATCCATACAAATATCCAAACTGTCGCTATATGCTCGAGGTCATATACAATACAGCGATAAAGAGGTGTATCACAATACCTGTTAGTTATGGACTTCAGATCAGTGTACTTCTGTTTAAAATGGATCTGAATGGATATGGGTGTTGATCAGTGATAACACTGCTGTCAGCAAATCTGCTTTTAGACAACCTGCTCTTTAAAGCTATTTACAACAAAATGCTCTTAATCATGGGCGGCACGGTGGCTTAGTGGTTAGCATGTTCACCTCTCAGCACTAGGGATTCCCGGTTCGAATTCCATCTGGGTGGAGTTTCCATGTTCTCCCCGTGTCTGCGTGGGTTTTCTCCGGGTTCTCCGGTTTCCTCCCACAGTCCAAAAACATGGATCAAGGTCAATTGATTTCTAAAATTGCCCCATATAGAGTGTGTATGCGTGTGTGTCTTTGTAAGTGAGTGTGTGCCCAGCGATAGATTGGCGCCCAGTCCTGGATGTATCTGCCCAGCGCCTGAAATGTTCTCCCCTGGATGGGCATGGGGAACACCCGGTGACCCTAATAGAGGATAAATTGGAAGATAATGGATGGATGCTCTTAATCATTTCTGTGGGTCTGTTTTAAATCATGCTTATTACCCTGATCATATTTAATTATGGATTCCCCGAACAAACACTAGTTTAGAATTATAGTACATTTCAACATCTGAAGTTGTATTAATAATAACTTAATCACCCGTTTTAATGACCTGGCAGTAAAGCAGGTAGTGATTATAACACCGGATACAAACTCTGTTCATAATTAGTGTGGTTGTGTGATGAGTGGGCAGGAGTGTGTACTTAAACCCAGCTCTTAATACCAAATAATTTATACAGTCTAATGCAGTCTGCAGTATATGGGCCGAAAGATGGGCTTCATCTTTCACACTTGTAGCTGATTCATCCGTTTGCTTGTTGCTATTTTATCACACACACACACACACACACACACACACACACACACACACACACACACACACAGTACATACATATAGTGGATTGTGAAGTGACTCTAATGACCTTGCAGAATATTACTGCTGTTCGTCTGCTGGGCTTAAATTTCCTCCATGTTTAATCTGTCAGACTGTGACTAATATTAGAGGAGTCCAAACTATTGTAGAGAGATGATTTTAAAAACTTTTCCAGCCTGATGAGCATCAACAACTCTTTCCTTTTCCGAAATCTACTTTGTTTATGCAATAATAAATTTTTACAAACATGTTTCAAGTAGTGGCAGCATGGTGGCTTAGTGGTTAGCACTCAGTACTGGGGATCCAGGTTTGAATCCCAATCTGGCTGGAGTTTCCATGTACTTTCCTTTGGCTTCTCTGGTCTCATCCCACAGTCCAAAAACTTGGAACAAAGGTATATTGAATGCTCTAAATTTCCACATGTAGTGTGTGTTTGTCTGTGTGTGTAAGTGAGTGCCCAGTGATAGATTGGTGCCCTGTCCTGGGTATATCTGCCCAGCACTTAAAACATTCTCCACTGCATGGGCATGGGGAACCCCCCCACAGCCCTAGTAGAGGATTAAGTGGAAGATCATGAATGAATGTTCTAAGTTTTAAACTTTAATAAATCCCTGTTTGTTAAAAGATTTTTTATTAATTTACTTTTAAATTATCTATGAATCCTACAAGCTTACATACTTTTGCCTGTATACAGATATTAAATATAGAATCGTGTTCCATATATAATGAATGAATATTAATATGGTCCCTAGGGTGCCATGTGGCTTAGTGGTTAGCACGTTCACCTCTCAGCACTAGGGATTCCCGGTTTGAAACCCAATCCGGGTGGAGTTTCCGTGTTCTCCCCGTGTCCGCGTGGGTTTCCTCCGGGTTCTCCGATTTCCTCCCACAGTCCAAAAACATGGATCAAGGTCAATTGAATTCTCCAAATTGCCCCATATACAGTGTGTGCATCTGTATGAGTGTGTGCCCAATGATAGATTGGCGCCCTGTTCTGGGTGTATCTGCCCAGCGCCGAAAACATTCCCTCCTAGATGGGCATAGGGAACCCCTAGTAGAGGATTAAGCGGAAGATAAATGAATGTTCTAAGTATCAAACTTTAACAAATACCTGTTCGTTACAAGAGTACCAACTGACACAACAGCTAATTTTACTTTTAAATGATCTGCAAATCCTACAGATTAACCTCTAACAGATATTAAATATAGAATCTTGTTCCATAAATAGTAAATGAATATTGAAATTGTCTCTTATTTTTCCTCTCTCTCTTTCTATCTCTCATCTATCTCATATATGCTCCCATGCCCATCCAGGGGAGAATGTTTCGGGCACTGGGCAGATACACCCAGGACAGGGCGCCAATCAATTGGGCATGTATGCACTCACTCCTCTCACTATATATATACACTGAGTTTAAGTATACACTTAAACTCAGTGTATATATATACTGAGTGGAGTGTATATATACTGTATATATATATACTGTATATATATATATATATATATATATATATATATATATATATATATACTGTATATATATATATATATATATATATATATATTCATTTTCATTCATTATCTCCCGCTTTATCCTCTATTAGGGTCACGGTGTGGTTCCCCATGCCCATCCAGGGGAGAACGTCTCGGGCGCTGGGCAGATAGACCCAGGACAGGGCGCCAATCCATCGCTGGGCACACACTCACTCACACAGACACACTCTATATAGGGCAATTTTGAGAATTCAAATGACTTCAGGGCAGCACGGTGGCTTAGTGGTTAGCACGTTCGCCTCTCAGCGCTAGGGATTCACGGTTCGAATCCCCATCTGGGTGGAGTTTCCATGTTCTCCCCGTGTCTGCGTGGGTTTCCTCCGGGTTCTCCGGTTTCCTCCCACAGTCCAAAAACATGGATCAAGTTAAGTGAATTCTCCAAATTGCCCCGTTTAGAGTGTGTCTGTGTGAGTGAGTGTGTGCCCGGCGATGGATTGGCGCCCTGTCCTGGGTCTATCTGCCCAGCGCCCGAGATGTTCTCCCCTGGATGGGCATAGGGAACCCCACCGCGACCCTAATAGAGGATAAGCGGAAGATAATGAATGAATGAACAAATGACTTCATCCATGTTTTTGGACTGTGGGAGGAAACTGGAGAACCTGGAG
>JAFMOD010000781.1:2626684-2646583 GCA_019802435.1 Corydoras maculifer
AAACCCCACCGCGACCCTAATAGAGGATAAAGCGGAAGATAATGAATAAATGAATAATGTAGATGAGCAAACATCTTGTGTTTTGATTGAATTTCATCAAAGTCAAAGAAACACCATATCACATCAAATCCACTGAAGTGAGAAATGGGACATAACTCGTCCTAATCATCCCATTTCTTTAGATGTGTAGCAGCAGTGAGGGGTCCTGCTTTCTGAAAAGACACGTCTTTAAGATGCGCTTCATTACTTTTTTGAACTGCTCACTTTATCCAAACAATTGAGCTGAATTGCATTTATGTTTACAGGAGTTTCTTATCACACATCAATTCAACCTCATGACTACAACAGTAGCATCTGTAAGAATGCTGACTGTCCACACTGTATTCTAGAGGAATTATTAACAAACTGAATCAGTATAATAACACTGCACTATTCTAAACTAAAAGAACTATTCATTTTCTAACCTGCTTTTCCTGATCAGGGTCCTGAGGGGAGCTGCGACCTGTCCCGGCTCTCACTGGGTGAATAGGTGGGTTCATCTGCAGACAGGTCAGCAGAGTATAATAATCACATTTATACCTGGGGTGGAATAGTGATTAGTATGTTCGCCTCTCAGCACTAGGGATTCCTGGTTCGAATCCCAATCTGGGTGGAGTTTCCACGTTCTCCTCGTGGGTTTCCTCCGGGTTCTTCGGTTTCCTGCCACAGTCTTAAAACATGGATCAAGCCAATTGAGTTCTCCAAATTGCCCCATATAGAGTGTGTCTGTGTGTGTGAGTGTGTGTCGAGTGATAGATTGGCGTCCTTTTCCTGGGTGTATCTGCCCAGCGCCTGAAACGTTCTCCCCTGGATGGGCATGTGGAACCCCCCCGCCCCCTGTGACCCTAACAGAGGACAAAGCGGAAGATAATGGATGGATGTTTGCCTCCTAGTGCTGGGGATCCATAATTTAATTCTGATCCAAGTGGAGTATCCATGTTCTCCACGTGTCCATCCGGGATTCAAGGTGAAATGGTTGCTATTACCCCAATACAGTAGAACACACTTTTGTGTGCCAAGCTAAGAAATTGGCGACCTGTCCTGAGTGTATCTGCCCAGCTCCCGAAAAGTTTTTCCCTGGATGGGCATGGGAACCCCCTGCGACCCTAGAGGATTAAGAGGAAGATAATGAATGAATAAATAAATATTGCACTTTTTGTTAGATGGTAACTACATTTCATTGGCCCTGTACCTGTTTTCTTTGACAATAAAGTCATAATCTAATCTAATAGATTAAATATTATTACTAATCATTTTAATAAGCAGGTTTTGGAAGAGATCTCTAGTTAGACTGCTTCAGACTTAAACCCAGAATCTGAACCGCAGTGCTGTACCAGGTGTCTCAAAGTTCATCACCAGTCAGCATAAACAGAAAACACTATCCTTCCATCCATTATCTTCAGCTTTATCCTGTACTAGGGTTGTGTGTGTGTGTGTGTGTGTGTGGGGGGGGGGGGGGGGGTCCCCAAGCCCATCCAGGGGAGAAGTGTTTTGGGCGCTGGGCAGATACACCCAGGACAGGGTGCCAATCCATCGCTAGGCACACACACACTTGTTCACACAGACACACTCTATATGGGGCAATTTAGAGAACTCAATTGACATGATCCATGTTTTTGGACTGTGGGAGGAAACCGGAGAACCCGGAGGAAACCCACATGGACACGGGGAGAACATGGAAACTCCACCCAGATGGGATTCGAACCGGGAATCCCTAGTGCTGAGAGGCGAACGTGCTAACCACAGAAAACTCTAGTACAAAAAATTTACAGTCCTTTTAAATTTACAAACAACAAAAAAAACAATGAGCAAACGCAGTAATATTTCCCCGAGTGTGTAAAAGACATTTGAATTCATCTTTTACAAGCAAACCTTCAAACTACGTTTGCTGGAATTATCAGTGCAAATCTGCATCAGGATTTAAACAACAGGTTTTATCTGTTTCACCCAAATCATATTGAGCTAAAGAGCAGGTCAGCACAAAAAAAACAGCCACATGATCCAGGATGACATAACAGTGATTACAGTGATTCAACTCTTTCAGGCAAGCTTTATATAACCGAGCACTGATTATCAAAGCCCCTGTCTCACTGCAGAATTGTGAGACACTGCCCATGATCACTGATCTGCTGGTTTGATTTACTCTGCAGCACAATGTTTAAAATCAGACACCTCTGCCTGAAATCCATTACATGTTCACCTGATTAACGTTTACAATGTACAATGTGAAAAGACTAAAACATTTCAAAGTCTTTGCAAGTGGTTCTGCAGACCCTGTAAGCTCAGCTTTTCCCATTTTTACTGGGATGTCTTTCAATTGTAGTGACTGTCTCCCTCTGCAGGTAAACCTCAAGAAAAATACATTCAGACAGCTTTAATCATGGTAGAATTAAAAGTGTGAGTCTCATAAATAAAACCGTATTGTAATATTGTAAAGTCATTTTTGAGATTAGTTGTATTTATTTCGCAGATGTTTTTTAATTCTGTATAAATGGTATGGAGGACACAATACTGGTTACACAACTGCAAAAAGTCCATTCATCCATCCATTATCTTCCGCTTCATCCTATATTAGGGTCGCGGTGGGGTTCTCCATGCCCATCCAGGGGAGAACGTCTCCTGCGCTGGGCAGATACAACCAGGACAGGGCGCCAATCTACAGCTGGGCACACACTCACTCACACAGACACACTCTATATGGGGCAATTTGGAGAATTCACTTGACCTTGAGCCATGTTTTTGGACTGTGGGAGGAAACTGGAAAATCAGGTGGAAACCCACACGGACACGGGAAGAACATGGAAACTCCACCCAGATGGGGATTCAAACCAGGAATCCCTAGCGCTGAGAGGAGAACATGCTAACCATAAAAGCCACCGTGCCGCCCACTTTAAAAAGTCATGATACCAAAACAGCTAGACGGTTCAGTGGTTAGAATGTCCACCTCTCTGGGGATCCAGGTTTGAACTCAGATCTTGATGAAGTTTTCATGTTCTCCCCGTGTCTGTGTGGGTTTCCTCCCACAGTCCAAAAACATGGGTTCAAGGTGAAGTGAAGTGGCTGCTCTAAACTCCTATCTACATTTTCCCTGTGTAATATGCGTGTGTCTGTTTT
This sequence comes from Corydoras maculifer, assembly GCA_019802435.1. Classification (NCBI taxonomy): domain Eukaryota; kingdom Metazoa; phylum Chordata; class Actinopteri; order Siluriformes; family Callichthyidae; genus Corydoras; species Corydoras maculifer. The sequence continues at coordinate 2,629,838 of JAFMOD010000781.1, forward strand.
TTTCAATTCTCCTAATTGCCCTATATATAGTGTGTTTGTGTGAGTGAGTGTGTGCCCAGCGATAGATTGGCACCCTGTCCTGGGTCTATCTGCCCAGCATTTCAAACGTTCTCCCCTGAATGGAATTGGGGAACCCCCCGCGACCCTAATAGAGGATAAAGCGGAAAATAATTAAATGATATGACACTAAAATAGCAAGCAAGAAGAAGCTTCTTGGTTAAAGTATTGAACAATTGATCATGAGGTTAAACTGCACAGTTGTCCTTGAGCAAAATCTAAACTTTAATCAAGAACAGAGATGAGGATTCAATACAAGCTGAGCATTTAACACAAAGCCAATGATATAAAATACTGGACTGTGCAATGCAACTGTAGAAACTGTCTAATCAGCATTTGTGAAGTCAGACCCTGGTGTTGGATGTGAGGGACTGAATTGCAATTTCTGTCCTAGATTATACCAAAGCTGTTTAAATGGTTATGGTCAAGATCAAGGCTCTTGCAGGCTACTCAGTTTCCTCCACATTAAACTCACTCAACCTTGCTTTTTGCGCTGGAACAGTAAAAGGGGCTTTCTGTTCTATTTGTGTAAGCATATAGTTGTCTAAACTGCATGTGTAGGTATTTCATTTTTATAATCATGTGGAAAGAGGTTAAATAAAATGTGTCTTAATATACAATATATAATATATGTGGTTGTATTACTATGGGCGGCAAGGTGGTTTAGTGATCATCATGTTCTCCTCTCAACGCTAGGGATTCCCATTTCGAATCCCCATCTGGGTGGAGTTTCTATGTTCTCCCCGTGTCCGCATGGGTTTCCTCTGGGTTCTCCGGTTTCCTCCCACAGTCCAAAAACATGGATCAAGTCAATAGTGTTCTCCAAAATTGCCCCATATAGTGTGTGTATATGTGTGCGTGTCTGTGTGCCCAGTGATAGATTGGCCCCCTGTCCTGGGTGTATCTGCCCAGCGCCTGAAACGTTCTCCCCTGGATGGGCATGGGGAACCCCCCATGTGACCCTAATAGAGGATAAAGTGGAAGATAATGAATGAATGAATGTATTACTATGCACAGAGTAAAAACATCTCAAATACCTTGCGGAAGACATGACTGTTCTTTGGCATCAGTACAGTGAGGTTACTAATGTAACTGATGCAATCAGAGTTCAGTCTGGTTAAAAAATTATATATTTATATATTTATTATAGTATTTCTGTCATTAGTACTGTAATTCTGGTAGATTATTTGCTCTGAAACACAAAGCATGTTTCTCTGGTGTGTACAGATGTACTGGAATGTTGAAATAGATACAAAAGATCTACAGCTGTCCCCATTCCTTCTTTCTTAACTCCACTCTCCGGATTTTCCCACTGACTGTTTTGGGAAGTTGGTCCACAAACTCGATCTAGAAGAAAACATAATTTGTTGCTGAGTGAAATATGTCACTGGTTAATTAGTAAAATAAAATTTACATGTATATTAAAGTGAGGAACCTCAAGTGTTCTATTGCTTTGACATGACGCATTTGTTCAGTTATTATAATCTGCAATAAATTCAAACTTGTTGATTTAATCATTTTTTTAGTTTTCCAAGCTGTAATAGTTCCTTGGTGATTCTGGCCTGTTGCCCATCAACATATAACATCAGAAAAAGTTTGCAGTGAAGTATCAGGAGGTTCTGTGTGACCGCACTAGACAGGTATGACCGTGCTGACATTACGATCGAGGTACTATGTTAATAAACGGTTAATAAAATTATGTTTTATGTAATTATCGTTAATCATATAAGCAATAATTTATTGTGGCTATTACAATGCACACTGTTACTGTGCCAACGTTAAATTCTAAAATAGATAAGGATCGCTTGAGGATTTAGGTTTAAAATTAGGTATAAACATAAGTTGTCCATAAATTTCAATGTGAAGCATGTTTATGCAACATTATGTTTGGTCTACAGGAACATATGATCTGATAAAGCTTACTTTATATTACTATAAGTAATTACTTTGAAAGAAACGACATACTGAATATTAATGTAAAAAAATTAGTATTTGAGAAAAAATGGCTGCACCAAGCAACATCTTTAGGTGCTCCTTTGAGAACCAACGTTCCTGTCACCACCACATAAAACGTATGATAATTCTCTTAAATTAAAGCTCATTGCCCTTAGCTTGGCGGCACAGTGGCCTCTAAGCGCTAGGGATTCCCGGTTCGAATCCCCATCTGGGTGGAGTTTCCATGTTCTCCCCGTGTCTGCGTTGGTTTCCTCTGGGTTCTCCGGTTTCCTCCCACAGTCCAAAAACATGGATCAAGTCAATTGAATTCTCAAAATTGCCCCATATAGAGTGTGTCTGTGTGAGTGAGTGTGTGCCCAGCGATGGATTGGCACCCTGTCCTGGGTCTATCTGCCCAGCGCCCGAGACGTTCTCCCCTGGATGGGCATGGGGAACCCCACCGCGACCCTAATAGAGGATAAGCGGGAGATAATGGATGAATGAATGCCCTTAGCTTTACCTTCACTTCTAAACATCATTCACCCTCTACACCCCGTCACAGATACTATTTTTAAAATAATAAAACACAGTGATTCATTCATTTTGAATACATTGCTCGTGTATTATTTTTACACATAAACATGTACACTGAAACAGCACAAGTGTAACAACTTCATTCATTCATTATCTTTCGCTTTATCCTCTATTAGGGTCGCGGGGGGGGGGGTTCCCATGCCCATCCAAGGGAGAACGTTTCGGGCTTGGGCAGATACACCCAGGACAGGGTGCCAATCTATCGCTGGGCACACACTCACTCACACAAATAAACACACTCTATATGGGGCAATTTTGGAGAACTCGATTGACTTGATCCATGTTTTTGGACTGTGGGAGGAAACCGGAGAAACCCGGAGGAAACCCACGCAGACACGGGGAGAACATAGAAACTCCACCCAGATGGGGATTCGAAATGGGAATCCCTAGCGCTGAGAGGAGAACGTGATAACCACTAAACCACTGTGTAACAACTTAATATCAAAAATCTGAAATGTAAACATAACCAGTGTTATTACAGTTTTAAGGGAATTGCATAATGCGGTTTACCTTCCGAGGGTATTTATATGGAGCTGTAACCTTTTTGACATGAGATTGCAGTTCAGAGATCAGTTCACTCTGGTCTCGGTTTCTATATTCTGGAGTGAGTATGATGAATGCTTTCACAACCTAAAAACCAAAAAAAAAACTAATATACTTAAATTTATTATACTCTACTTATTCCCCCACACATTTCCAAACCTCTCATCTGCAAACCTTTAGTAAAGCTTTTGCATGATTTTGAGTATCTTACCAGTGCCCTCCATTTACTTAAGCACCATGTTCTGACAGCTTATAAACAGTTCATTATGACTGCATTACAAGAGTAAGGTTACGCTTAGCTCTTTATTCAGTTAGCTTCCAATGTCGAGGTTTGTAATCTCAAAATCTGATAGTCTATGTTTTTTTAAACAGCATCTGAATGAACAGGAAATAAAAACCAAACAATGCAATTGCTTTTATAACATGAATTAAATAAAAAAATCCAAAACAGATTAAAGATCAGATTAAACTCTGGTTTATAAAGTCTGTGCTAATAATTTAGAAAACAAGTAGAATTAAAAAAAAAAAAAGTTTTAATAATCAACAAGCACGCGTGTACAGGATGGCCTGTTTGGGACAGCAATTTATTTTTGGCTTTATTATGATGAAAAAAATCTTTGTTAGCTGATGGCATGAAAATAATACAAATGATATAAAAGCACCCACTTTCGTTCTAAACTGCAGTGATGCTTATAATATATGTAAATATATGTATACACACACAAATATATTTAGCTTGTTTTTTGCGATTTTTTTAGCTAATAATTGTTTTTTGATTAATCACAATTCAAAAAATCTTCATGACAACATTCAGAAGAAAAAAAATCATATTATGTCGGTGGCCGGGACTTTAGACCAGCTGGAGCAACTCGCACAGAAGAAAAATAAAGTTTACTTTGTCCTTAGAATCAGAATCAGAATACTTTATTAATCCCCGGGGGGGAAAATGCAGTTTTGTAATCTCAAAATCTGATAGTCTATGTTTTTTAAACAGCACCTGAATGAACAGGAAATAAAAACCATACAATGCGACTCGTTGCTTTTATAACATGAATTTTAAAAAATGCAAAACACATTAAAGATCAAATTAAATTCCGGTTTATAAAGTCTGTGCTAATAATAAATAGTAAATAAATAATAATAGAAGGGGGTGTGTCCCAATATTTATGTCTGTATACACTTTATATATTTATGACTTTTGAAGTGAGAAATGGGAACAGGGACATAACTCGGCCTAATCATCCCATTTCTTTAGATGTGTAGCAGCAGTGAGGGGTCCTGCATTCTGATAAGACACGTCTTTAAGATGCGCTTCATCACATTTTGGAACTGCTCACTTCATCCAAACAACAATTTAGCTGAATTGCATTTATGTTTACAGGAGTTACTTTAAGTCAAATCAGCAGCTCATATCTACCTAACCTCATAACTACAAATGCATTGTCATTTGGTCATTTAGCAGATGCTTTTATCCAAAGCAACTTACAAGGTGAGCACAGGGTTAATCACAACATCCCTGGAGTAATGAGGGTTAAGGGCCTTTCTCAAGGACCCACACTGGTAACTTCAGTGGACCTGGGATTTGAACCCCCAACCTTTAGATTGACAACCCACCGCCCACTGAGCTACCTTGCCCTCAAATAAAAGAAGAGATCAGAAAAATTCGATCTGGAATAAATACTACATTATTGAATGTTCCTTTGTGGACATTCACTCAGTTTGAATTAATTATATATTTAAGCTGATATGTATGGATATTGTTATTTAAAATAAAATGTGAAACTATAACATTACAGATACACATGAACACACAATGTGGTGCAGCATCAGTATGTGAGAATGCGCTATTCAGGTCACAAGTACATTACCTCTCCTCTGATTGGATCAGGACTGCTAACCACAGCTGATTCAGCAACAGCCTCATGCTCTATCAGAGCATTCTCCACTTCAAACGGGCCGATTCGATACCTGAGTAAACCCAAATAAACCAACGGCTGTTAAACCTGTTATCAATTTTTAACTCTGGATTATCCTTTCGGGCGGCACGGTGGCTTAGTGGTTAGCACGTTCGCCTCTCAGCACTAGGGATTCTCGGTTCGAATCCCAATCTGGGTGGAGTTTCCATGTTCTCCCTGTGTCCACGTGGGTTTCCTCCGGGTTCTTCGGTTTCCTCCCACAGTCCAAAAACATGGATCAAGGTTAATTTAATTCTCCAAACTGCCCCATATAGAGTGTGTTTGTGTGTCTGTGTGAGTGAGTGTGTGCTCAGCGATAAATTGGCGCCCTGTCCTGAGTGGATCTGTTCAACGCCCGAAACATTATCCCCTGGAAGATCATGCGGAACCCCCCAGCGACCCTAATAGCAGATAAAGCGAAGATAATAGATGGATGGATTTCTTTTTAATACTTTTGTTATTATATATTATCCAAACATAAGATGCCCAACCTACAGAATGAAAGTCCCAAACTCTAATCACTGGGCTACCACACTGTTCACTTTTCGAATTATTGTTTACAATACAAGCAGCGGTAAATTAGTATGTCCAATTTACCCATCGGCATGTGTTTGGAAGGTAGGAGGACACCGGAGTACACAAAGAAGGTTTTCTTCTTTCTTCAATCAGGCACAGAGAAGGCCCAGACAGAAAGCAGAAATTAAACCCTGAACCTTTTTGTAGTTGATGGCGCTAAACCGATACACAACTAAGCTGATTTAAACAGCTCTAAACATGGAAAACTATTATTTGTGCACAAAACCATGAATATAAACCACTGTCAGTCCACCAGTGCTCTTACCCTGCAGACAGTATGACATCATCTGCTCTACTGACAAACCAGAGATATCCATCTTCATCCATCCAACCTCTATCACCTGTCAGGTAAAAATCACCACGGAAACACTCCTTTGTCTTCTCTGGTTCTCCCTGCAGTAAGGAAGTAAAATATCAGGATTGACAAACCAAAATGCTTCCCAAACTTTATCTCAGTAACAGATATGCTTCAATCCAGGTGCAGAAGCCGCTGATGTCCATCCATCCATCATTTTCCGCTTTATCCTCTATTAGGGTCGTGGGGGGTTCCCCATGCCCATCCAGGGAGAACGTTTCGGGCGCTGGGCAGATACACCCAGGACAGGGCGCCAATCCATCGCTGGGTACACACTCACTCACACAGACACGCACACATACACACTCTATATGGGGCAATTTGTAGAATTGACGTTGAATCTAAGTCTTTAAATGAATGCAAAAAAATCCATGTTTTTGGACTGTGGGAGGAAACCGGAGAACCCGGAGGAAAACCACGCGGACATGGGGAGAACATGGAAACTCCACCCAGATGGGGATTCTAACCGGGAATCCCTAGTGCTGAGAGGAGAACATGCTAACCACTAAGCCACCGTGCTGCTGATGTCTATTAAAGTTTAAACTGATTTCTTTGTGAACTCAGTGCTGTGACATTGTACTATTTTCAGTCTGTTTTGATTCTGATTGTGGTGCATCAGTGCAGGACAGCTCGCAGTAGGAGATGAGCTGCTGACATCATGCTGAGATGCATGATGGAACAGTATCCCAGCAGCGAGCTAATGATAAAGTAATAAAATCAGCGCAAACGTATTTGGTACAGGATCGTCCTTAATTGGTGTCAGGTGTGCCTGTGATGCAAAAACCGCTTTTACAGCAAGAGTGAAAGACGAGCTAAGGGCACAACAGATGGTGATGAGGATTTTATCGAGTGCATTTCACATAATGACATCATTCAAAGATCAAATTTCTTTTGGATTTACATTTGAACTATAAGACACGGTAAATGAAAATGAGTTTGGTTAATGCTGTAATGAGGAATTTAACATCAACTAAAGACATGGAGTTGCAATTGAGCATAGACTTGCAAATGACAGGTGGAGCCACAGATACCGGTGCAATTATGGATATCAGCTGTGACTTGTGTGTGGGTTGACTGTGTGTGGGTTAACTGTGCGTGTGGGTAAATGTGTGTGTGTGAGTTAACTGTGTGTGAGTTAACTGTGTATGTGGGTTAACTGTGAGTTAACAGTATGTGTGGGTTAACTGTGAGTTAACAGTGTGTGTGGGTTAACTGTAAGTTAATAATGTGTGTGGGTTAAATGTGTTTGTGAGTTAACAGTGTGTGTGGGTTAACTGTGCATGTGGGTTAACTGTGAGTTAACAGTGTGTTTGGGTTAACTGTGTGTGTGGGTTAACTGTGAGTTAACGGTGTGTGTTGGTTAAATGTGTGTGTGAGTTAACAGTGTGTGGGTTAACTGTGTGTGTGGGTTATCTGTCTTTGTGTCTGCAGGATTTAAAGGGAGGTGAAACTCAAATAAAAGAGAGAAAGTCTATGCTGCAGAAAATCATGAGCATGAGAAAAGGCTGTTCTAATCTCGATGTCTGCATCTAACCAACACACGAGCCACAGGTGACCTCCATCACCTCACCTGCTTCCCCAGCTCCACCTCTCATTCACAAATCCTCAACCATCCCAATGCTAAAACAACAGAATTACCATGTACTCTGTAAACATGGAGAAAGGTCTATGAGGTTTTACTCGGATAGCCAGGTTTCCTTCTGTTCCACAAGCTACGATTACACCATCCTCATCCACCACCTGCAGCCAAATGAAATAACATCATTAGTACATTAGTTCCAGTGGCGTAATACTAACAAGCAAATAATTGAAACAGAAAAGGATTATGTAAAGTAATTGCATGGGTTTTGCAAGGATTATGTGGAGTAATCCTCCTCTCACCTGCACTTCATAAGCAGGCGATGCCTTGCCAAATGAACCAGGTCTGATCTCCATGCCTTTAAAAGTCCCGGCAATTAAAACCTTAAAATAAATCATAAAAACCATATTTGATTTTTCATGATTTTAGACTGGGCTGTTTTTCATCACAAAATGACATGACAAAACAGTCATTAAGAGTGAGAGTATATTGAAGCAATAAGTTGCGCAGGTGTGCACTAATGTGAGTAAATAACGGAAAAGAGGTGTAGTTGGGCGTACGGTGGAGTACAGTTACAGCATAGCTGCCAACTGGCACAAACTTCTTTTTATCTGTAATCAATAATTATGATCCCTGTACTCACCGTCTCAGTCTGACCATATCCTTCATAGATATCCAAACCCGTGAGCTCTTTCCATTTACTCATCACCTCAGGATTGATAGGCTCTCCTGCAGATAAGCAGTGCTCCAGAGCCTGAAACTGAAATCTGTCACACAAAGCAGATGTAAACATTCAAACAGATTACTGACAAATTAAAAAGAAGACAATCCTAATTAAAGAATAGCATTTGCAGTACAAAACTGAAAAATAATTCAAGTTTAATAGATAATAAGCCAAGATCATCCATCCATCCATTATCTTCCGCTTTATCCCCATGTCCATCCAGGGGAGAACCTTTCGGGCGCTATGCAGATACACCCAGGACAGGGCGCCAATCTATCTCTGGGCAAACACTCACTCACAGAGACATGCATACATACACACTCTATATGGGGCAATTTGGAGAACTCAATTGACTTGATTTTTTTCACCTAGCTATTATAACATAACTTTATCTTTCCATCCATCCAATATTTTCTGATTTATCCTATATTAGGGTGTCAGGGGGGTTTCCTCATGCCCATCCAGGGGAAAACGCCTCGGGTGCTGGGCAAATACACCCAAGAGACGGCGCCAATCTATCCCTGGGCACACACACACGCACTTCAGCCATAGTAGTTGTTGTTTATGTGACCCTGCCTCCCCTTTCTGTGGATTTATCATCATTATCATCTCAAAGTTAAATATATATTATATGATTATTAGGGGGGCGGCACGGTGGCTTAGTGGTTAGAACGTTCTCCTCTCAGCGCTAGGGATTCCCGGTTCGAATCCCCATCTGGGTGGAGTTTCTATGTTCTCCCCGTGTCCGTATGGGTTTTCTCCGAGTTTCCTCCCACAGTCCAAAAACATGGATTAAGGTCAATTGAATTCTCCAAATTGCCCCATTTAGAATGTATTTGAATGTGTAAATGTGCCCAGTGGGAGATTGGCGCCCTGTCCTGGGTGTATTTGCCCAGTGCCCGAAACATTCTCCCCTGGATAGGACACTAGTAGAGGATAAAGCAGACGATAATGGATGGATGGATGACTATTGGGTACTTTTGAAGACACTTTTATCCAAAGCTAATCACAAGTATCCCAACATAATGGTTGGGGCTAGTAAATTAGGTCGGCCCTGATACAGCGGCCCTGGAGCAATGAGGGTTAAGGGCCTTGTGGTCCTAACCACTGAGTTACCCTTCCCATAAAGAAAAAATTAGTTAAAAAATAAAGGAATGTCACCTTTGTGGATCTTCCTGCACCAACATTCGATAAGCAGTAGGAGCTGTGCAGAAAGTGTTAATTGGATAGCGGGAGAGTGTCTAAAACTCAAAAGGGAAAATGGCTTTAGTTTATCTTTGCTGGTACAATGATAGTAGTGGAGAAAATTTTAATATAACAATAATAATAATATTTTATTTCAATTCCTGGCTGCCACTCAATCACATGACAAGCAGCCTCCTCAAGAATTAAAACATAAACCTCACCAGTATTTATAAATATGTTGTGAAATTTACAAATAAGGCAAATGCAAAAAACTCAAAAGTGAGAGGAGAAAGGGCAGAGCTATCAGAAGTAACTGCCTACACTGCAGCAACCTGGTCCAGTAACAGTAAAGCTAGATGAGCAGAGTTGCAATAGGACAATTGTTTAAATCCCAGATACAAAATTTGTTGCACAAACCCCAAAATGAGTTAAGTCAGGATCAGAACCAGTGCCATGCTTAAAAGCATGGGGTGTCTGGCAGCCTGTTGCACCATATGTGTAAAGTCACCCAATGCTGAGCACTCAGTGATCTGAGCTGCATCTGTAAATGCCATCAGGTACATCAGCATCTATGCTAGATACATTACCATGGTTACAACAGCATCTACTCAGAACATTTTATCCCCCAAATGCTTGTATACTAAAGAGTCTGGCATTAATGTACTTCACCATCATACAAACTGTCCTTAGACATGTCTGCACTTTTTAATTCCTTTATTCGTACATCTTCTATACATCCATGTCTCCAAACTTCTGACAAAGGACACAAATTTATTTCGAAGCATGAAATCTTTCAGAAGTCGAATTCCAGTCGATGCCAAAAGGCATGAAATCAGTCTTGGTCTAATATAGCATTAATAGCAATTTAAAATTTATAAAGGGCTGTTGGAATAATACATCCATTATGTTCCGTTTTATCCTCTATTACACCCAGGACAGGGCGCCAATCTATCGCTGGGCACACACTCGCTCACACACTCTATATGGGGCAATTTGGAGAACTCAATTGACTTGACCCATGTTTTTGGATTGTGGGAGGAAATCGGGGAACCCGGAGGAAACCCACACGGACATGGGGAGAACATGGAAAATCCACCCAGATTGGGATTCAAACCGGGAATCCCTTGCACTGAGAGGAGAACGTGCTAACCACTAAGCCTCCGTTCTGCCCCTGTTTAAATAATGACTATGTTAAATGTCACTAGCCAGCGGGTTATGCTTAAGGGTGCTAATAGTGTCCATGCAACACTTAAGGACATTATTTACAGCACCTGCCAAGTACTTTTATAGAGTTTGGTATGTCATTAGTTCAGCCTCCCAACCAATGGATGTCACTGTCTGGATTAAAACTAATTACTGGCTGTTTACCATCATAAGTGCAGGTGGCTGATTAAACCTAACATTGTAGAAACTCGGTTTTAACAAAGTAAACTTCTGAAATCTTGTTTATTTCTTAAAAACTGACATATAAACAATGTGTATGTATAAAATCATACCTTGAGTACAGTGCTGGAATCAAAACGTGGCAAATGGTGCACAAACACACACGCTCCCTGTGTCCATGGAGCAAACACACTGCTCCATGCAGATTTAGCCCAACCAGTGTCTGATGTATTCCAAAACACATCATCATCTGTGAGATCCAACCAGTACCTACATCAACACAAATATATCACACATACACAGAATTCTCAAACGATATACACAAAGCTTAGTCCAAATCTCAACCTACTGAAAATTTTATGTCATGTTTATGTATCAAATAAAAGTCCAATTACCTAAACGGCTTTTAATCTTTAGATTTATTACACACACCTGCCATTGACAGTAAGTCCCAGACCAAAGCTACAATGACTGTGAAGGGTCATTTTAGGAGATCCAGTGGTTCCGCTGGTGAAGAAGATTGTCATTGGCTCATCACTCCTGGTGGTCACACACTCATGCTTAGATGATGAACCCCTGCTCAGAAAGATTTATAGATTTTCGATATTTTAAATTACAGAATTAATTATTTATAAATTATATTAATTATTTATTAATTATTTATTATAAAATCAATGATACAAATAGCAAAACATATACAGTATACGTTTCTATAATTCTTGTTAATTTTATCATAGTTATTTAACCATATAGATGGACTTTGTAGTTAAACATTTACAGACTGTAGTCCATCCGTTTCTTTTAATACTTTACTTATTATTTATCAGTTATTCTACAATCATGATCACCACAGAAATGAACTTTACCTTTACTTAATTCTATTTATATATCACTGATTAGAATATAGAATTGTCACAAACCACTTTTACACACACCTGTAAAAGGCATAATTAAATAAAAAAACCCAGAAAAAAATTACCATAAAGTCATGTCATACTAAAAAATATTTACAGACCTGAAGCAAAAAATTCAATGATAATGTTAATAAAATGCAAATAATAAAGCTGTAAATTAAAGACCATTTTGTTGATGAACAATTAACAGCAATGCAGTTAAACTAAAATAGTGTCAATCCTTTTAAGCAATAATGAAGGATAACATGGACATGGTGGCTTAATGGTTAGCAAGTTCTCCTCTTAGCACTAGGGATTCCCGGTTTGAATCCCCATATGGGTGAAGTTTCCATGTTCTCGTGTCCACGTGGGTTTCCTCCAAGTTCTCCGGTTTCCTCCCACAGTCCAAAAACATGGATCAAGTGAATTGAGTTCTTCAAATTGCCCCATATAGAGTGTGACTGTGTGAGTGAGTGAGTGTGTGCCCAGCAATGGATTGGCACCCTGTCCTGGGAGTATCTGCCCAGCGCCCGAAACGTTCTCCCCTGGATGGGCATGGGGAACCCCCCCGCGACCCTAATATAGGATAAAGCGGAAGATAATAGATGGATGGATGAAGGATAACAGAATGACCAACAGAAACTGTGGAACAGCATCTAAGCTGTCACTAATAATACATCTACAAAACAGAGTAATAAATTGTTGTGTCTAGACTGCAGCGTGAACTGATACAGATTTAAATATTCCAGCAGCACTGACGTGTCTGATTTCATTACACCAGCGCAACACAAACCAACACATCACCAAATTAATGTCATCTCCTTCAGTGTTTCTGCTCAGAACTGGCACCTTTTCTCCATGCCCCCAACTAACTAACTAACAACCTTCGTCCAACAACCTTTAGGAAAACCCCGACAAGTGACAATAATGATACCAATGTTCTGCACATCATACATAAACTACAATTTTGCTCATTTCAAAATTTCCTTCAAAAAGATAATACAGACCATCATAATTCTGTGACAGTTGTGTTTCTTGAAATTAATCAAACATTTGTGGTTCTACATCACAGACCCACTGCAGTCAGCGAGACTAATCAAATATCTGTATCAGTGGCTAAAAAGAAATTGTTATAGATCAATGGTACTGGTTAACTACAGTATACCACCTCATAAACTAGTGCCGCTTTAAATAGTTATGTTCACACGTTTAAAAAAAAACTAAACTAACCTGGGACTAACAATGACTTTGTGCAAAGAAACATTAATGTACTGTATAACAATATAAAAACTGTATATGTTAATGTACTGTATAACAATAAGAAATATAGAAACTATGAGGTGTAGCTACTACTGTAGCACGTATCAGAATGTCGGTGTACACACACATACAGATACCCTGTGTTCACCTTGTAAGTTGCTTTGGATAAAAGCGTCCAATAAATGACCCAATTTATTTATTATTTATTTTAAATGACCCAATTTATGTGTAAGGGTTTAAATAAAAAAGTATTGTATTCTGTTTGAAACACAATGCAGTTTCTACAGATATTCTAAGAGCAGCTTATGTTACCACGTCCTCTATTGTCCTGTAATGTACCACCTACATAATCCTTTTTTTTTTTTTTTTTTTTAGAGATGCTGTGTTTTGATTGTGAAAAGGAGAAAGGCACATAATCTCATTGCAGCATAACCACACAGCTTTAGGCAGTGATTCTACTTCAGCTCTTATTTAGAAACTTCCTGACAAATTATACACACAATAACAAAAAAATGCAATACATCCTGATGCAAAAATAATTTATTCTAAATAAAGCGTTTAGATGACCTCAAACTAAAGGGTGAATTTACACCGTTTATATTCTGCAGATCCGGTTTTAGTAATGGATTCTTAGTTTACAGGGAAAGCAGTAGGGTATAAAATTTATTCCAGTTTAATAGTTCTTGAATTCATGTCTTCAAGACTTTCAAGACAGAACTGAAGAGAGGTTACACAAGTGTTATTTTGGCAGTAGTTATATATTAATGTACACATTTTATAAACTGAACAGAAAACAAAGACTTTGTCCATCCATCCATCCATCATGTTCCGCTTTATCCTCTATTAGGGTCGCAGGGGGTTCCCCATGCCCATCCAGGGGAGAACGTCTCGGGTGCTGGGCAGATACACCCAGGACAGTGTGCCAATCTATCACTGAGCACACACTCCCTCACACAAACACACTCTATATGGTGCCATTTGAAGAACTCAATTGACTTGATCCATGTTTTTGGACTTTGGGAAGAAATCAGAGAACCCGGAGGAAACCCCTTTTGACTTTGTAAAAGACTTTATTGTATCAGATGTTTCCTGACCAAATACCATATTATGTATGTATTTTACCAGTTTGAATGTTAACATTAACTTCGAAAAAAGGTAATGAAAGGATTTGAACCAACAAACTTCAAATTGAAAGCCCAATATCCTGTTCACTGAGCTAGGAGAGTATATGAGTATTGATGTGCTTGATATTAAAGTTTTAAACAGGTATTTAAACAGATGTTTTAGTAAATACATCATTTTAACTACCATGCGGAAGAAAATTAGAAACAGAAGCCCAGTGAACAGGCTTGATGAATGTGAATGTTAGAGAAAAAAAGGATTATAAACTCAAATACTTTTTACCTCATCAAGGCTAAAAGATTGTCCCAACCAGGTCTCTGACTTTCAGACAGCAGAAGTTTAGAAGTTAAGGTGGGACACTGTGGAGTCACAGCTTCCAGAAGTGGTGCGACGGTTTCATCTGTTATTACACACTTCGCTTGGGAGCTCTGTACACGGTGCAGGATATCTCTAGCAGTTAGTTGGGCAGATCCAGGGATCAATACTGTACCTGGAACGACAAGGGGTTTGAAAATATGAAACGGGTCTCAGTTTGTATTAGAACCTACAATGATTCCATCATAGTTTCCTCAGAATTTAAATATTCCACTTTATTTTACATCTACTTAATATAAAAAAAATAATTAGGAATAACTTTTTTTTTCTTTTTTCTTAACGCTAAAGGTTATAATAAAAAAAATAGTATTGTGGGATGTCTATGTGATTTATTTTTTAGGAAAAACTGTTTGTAGGAACATCCTGTAACAGCAGTTATTACATCATTTTTGCCAGGGGTTGTAACTTCTAATCTCATTACCTAGGGCTGCAATTATCGATTATTTTGATAATCGATTGATTGGTCGATTATTTTTCGATTAATCAATGAATCAAATTTAAAAAAAAATGCTATATGTAACATTGTGTGTTACATATTGCATACCTCACTCCCATAGAGTGCAGTGTCTTCACTCATACATTGTCAGAAAATTAAAGGTAAATTTTAAGGCTCTTATAATTATTTTTTCAGCGCTGCAGGTGACGCAAGCGGTTACGACATTGCGAGTAACGCATAAGTCCTGCGACACAACGAATCGATAATGAAATTATCTAAATTATCGATAAATGAAATCGTTATCGACACTTTTCATAATCGATTTTATCAAATTCGTTGTTGCAGCCCTATTATTACCTTCCACTTATTACTATACTAGGGAATAGGGTTCTACATGCCCCATACTAGGTTGCACCATATTTCAAAACAAAATAATAAATACACACACGTCCTGAATATGAAAATCATGAGGCCAATTAAAGGAATGCTTTACTGCCAGAAGAGACTGTTTATCTCTCTACTATAAAAGATGTGCACTAACCTGTCCTAAGGCAAGCAATATTAACCAGCCACCATTCCGGTACTCGAGGCAAGATCAGGAGAACTCTATCCCCTTTTGCTAACTGGCATTCATGGGTCAGAACATTAGCAAGTCGTCTAGAGTGGAAGCCGAGCTCCTTAAAACCCCATCTGACCTCTTTTCCCTCATCATTCACCCACCACAAAGCAGGCCTGGAGGACTTTTCACCTGCCTACAAACAGAAGGTTTTTTATTTGTTTTTGTGCAAAAAGACATGGATGTGATAGACACAAAGTAAACCTGTATGAACTAATGTCACATGCACTGAATACAAAGAACAACATTGATGTCTCTACTGTCCCACCACCTTACATTTCTTTTACTATAATCTTAAGGAAAATACAATATCCATTAATTTACGACTTTTAAAAAAATCTTTTTCTCCAGCACACTTTAAGACATGATAAAACACTATGTAGACACTGGGAGAACATGTAAACTGAACATGAACATATTGGATCCTGGCAAACATTTCTGAACACCCATACCCATCCAGGGGAGAGCGTTTCGGGCGCTGGGCAAATACACCCAGGACAGGGTGCCAATCTATCGCTTGCCACACACTCACTCACACAGACACACTCTATATGGGGCAATTTGGAGAATTTAATTGACCGTGATCCATGTTTTTGGACTGTGGGAGGAAACCGGAGAACCCGGAGGAAACCCACGCAGACACGGGGAGAACATGGAAACTCCACCCAGATGGGGATTCGAACCCTAGTGCTGAGAGGCGAACGTGCTAACCACTAAGCCACCGGAGTGTTGTTAAAAAAAGGGCAATTTCTGTAAAAATGGCAACCCGAAGCTGAGATTTTTCTATGCTGATTTCATTAATATAAACGTGCTAACCACTAAACCCCCCTAGATGGTACATATAAAACATTAATATGGGTGTCAGGACCCCCCCTCCCCCTGCTACCCTAATATAGTATAAAGCGGAAGATAATGAATGAATGACATAAAGTGCATGGTGAGATAATATCACATTGCCTCTGTATTAGATAGGTCTGTACATAATAAACATAGTTTAACGCAAATACATTCATTTTTTAAAATGTCCTGTATCAACAGAAGTAATACATTCATTCATTATTGTCCACTTAATCTTCTACTAGGGTTTCCATGCCCATCCAGGGGAGATACACCCGGGACAGGGCGCTGATCTATCACGGGGCAAAAAAACTAAATGGG
>JAFMOD010000781.1:2646650-2676907 GCA_019802435.1 Corydoras maculifer
TGAGATAATATCACATTGCCTCTGTATTAGATAGGTCTGTACATAATAAACATAGTTTAACGCAAATACATTCATTTTTTAAAATGTCCTGTATCAACAGAAGTAATACATTCATTCATTATTGTCCACTTAATCTTCTACTAGGGTTTCCATGCCCATCCAGGGGAGATACACCCGGGACAGGGCGCTGATCTATCACGGGGCAAAAAAACTAAATGGGGCAATTTAGAGTATTCAATTTACCTTGAATACATGTTTTTAGACTGTGGGAGGAGATGAGGAGAACATGATAACTCCACCCAGATTAAGATTCGAACCTGGATCCCCAGCGCTGAAAGGAGAACATGCTAACCACTAAGCCACCTGCTGACCCAGAAGTAATACGTTTGGCTTGAAAAGAATGTCTCACCGTCAGCTGTTTGTGCTTTCAAGCACCTGTGTGCGTGTGTGTGTGTGAGGGAGATTTTTTTCACCAGAATTGGGAGAAAAGTTACCGTAATAACTGTATGTTGGCTGTAAAGAGCAGCTTCTCAACTTTCATAAACCGTCGGAATTTTTCTGAAAGCGCAAACTTTCGCAATGTAACGGTATTTCAAAGCAAACGGATTCATGCTTTTCTGCTGAAGCTCAGGTTTGTTTATTCAAACATTTTCAGCCAAAACCTGAATGTGCTATCCACTGCCGACAAACATATTTCATATGTTATTTAATTTTATCCAAAATAACTAATAAATGATCAAACAAAATGAATGTAGGGCGGCACGGTGGCTTAATGGTTAGCATGTTCTCCTCTCAGCACTAGGGATTCCTGGTTCCAATCCCCATCTGGGTGGAGTTTCCATGTTCTCCCCGTGTCCATGTGAGTTTCCTCCGGGTTCTCCAGTTTCCTCCCACAGTCCAAAAACATGGCTCAAGATAATTGAGTTCTCCAAATTGCCCCATGTAGAGTGTGTTTGTGTCTTTGTGAGTGAGTGTGTGCCCAGCGATAGATTGGCAAACCTGTCCTGGGTGTATCTGCCCAGCGCCGGAAACGTTCTCCCCTGGATGGGCATGGAAACCCCCCCAATATAGGATAAATCGGAAGATAATGAATGAATAAATGAAAATTAATTTAACAACTGTTTGAAAAGGGCGGCACAATGGCTTAGTGGTTAGCACATTCGCCTCTCAGCGCTAGGGATTCCCGGTTCGAATCCCCATCTGGGTGGAGTTTCCATGTTCTCCCCGTGTCTGCGTGGGTTTCCTCCCACAGTCCAAAAACATGGCTCAAGTCAATTGAGTTCTCCAAATTGCCCCATGTAGAGTGTGTCTGTGTGTGTGCCCAGCGATAGATTGCCACCCTGTCCTGGGTGTATCTGCCCAGCGCCCAAACATTCTCCCCTGGATGGGCATGGGGAACCCCCCGCGAGCCTAATATAGGATAAAGCAGAAGATAATGAATGAATATTAATGTAACAACTGTTTGAAAATGGATAAATACTTAAAAGGGCATTTTTTAAATAGGACAGAGTGGGAAATCAAGAGATCTGGGCTAAAGCCCCTGATGTTTTTAAACCCTAAAAACGCCCCTGTCTGCAAGTACCTTTTCTTTCGTTTCCCAGACGTCAAGAACATGTTTGGCGAAGTTGAAGAACGCAGGAACTCGAGGTTTATAAATGTTCTTGAAGCTGTCGTAGTCTCTGAAGTTCTTGCAGACGGTGGTCTTACTCCTGAGTGACGGCAGCCATTGTGGCCGCCTCGTCGTCGTGGACGTGTTCACGAGTGGAAACCCACAGCAGCGTGAAGATAAACGCATTATTCTGTCAGAACACGAACCAACACGAGGCTTTTGAGCGCGTTACAACAAGTTGTTATAGTCCATATAATATATAAAAGTGTGTTCAGCTTTATTGTGAAGGAGTTCTTCAGGTTTAAAGGTTCTATCTGAAGGAACTCGCTCTGTTTCTTATTATTAAGTGAAGCTTTGAAGGCGGAACTTCTCCTTGAACACTATACAACATGGGATTTACCCCCCCCCCCCCGGTTTAACATTAGCAAATGTGAACAAAAGTTATTCCGAGCGTGGTAACGATTATAATTGTGATTTTTTTTTGTTATTATATTGTGTTTTCAAAACGCTACGTATTTAAACAGAGTTACATTCAACAGATCCAGCTTTTGGCCGCGTTCCAACAAACCCCAAATATACTGTGAGGCCTGTATGGTAAGCATCCATCCATCCATTTTCTTCCGCTTTATCCTCTATTAGGGTCGTCGGAGGGGGGTTCCGCATGCCCATCCAGGGGAGAACGTTTCGGGCATTGGGCAGATACACCCAGGACAGGGCGCCAATCTATCGCTGGGCCCTCACTCACTCACACAGACACGCACACTCTATATGGGGCAATTTGGAGAACTCAATTGACTTGATCCATGTTTTTGGACTGTGGGAGGAAACCGGAGAACCCGGAGGAAACCCACACAGATGGGGATTCGAAACCGGGAATCCCTAGTGCTTAAAGGCAAACATGCCAACCACTAAGCCACCTTAACTTATATTTTACTTTAAGTTGTATTTTTTAAATAAGAACATATATTTGAGTGCAATTTAAAATTACATTGAAGAAAACGTTGTCTAAATGCAATATAGTTCCATGAACTATGGGGAGGTGGCTTAGTGGTTAGCACGTTCACCTCTCAGCACTAGGGTTCGTTTTGTTTTTTGATCTGATGGACTCAATATGTATGCAAGAAGGCAGAACATGCAGTTGCTAAGTGAAGATCATTTAGAAGTCGAGGTTTGAGTAGTATATTTTTAAAGAGTGGAGAATGACTTTAAAATATCCTGAATTACTTCACTTTTGCAACTTTCCAAAAATGTTTTTTATCTGCTTTCATTACAAAGACTCTCAAGGTCTAGAATGTTTTAAAGATGTCTCTGATCCACAGAATGAGCAGATGGGGAACTGGTCTCCTTTCAGCAATTGAGTGTGTAAACTTTGTGTCCTCTTAGGAGCTCGACTTGTATTCAACCAGCCCAAGTGAACTCATGTCACTCCACTACTCATTTCTCTCATTGCCTCCCTGTAGCTACTGCATTCAGTACAAGTCACTGACTCTGAACTACAGAACCTTTTCTGGATCTTTCCTTCACTCTTATTTTTTTTAAGATACACTCCGGCTCGTTCACTTCGCTCCAGTGATTGTCGTCTGGTGATTCCACCTCACCGAGGAGCTAATTCTCACTCCGTGTCGTTCACCACTGCAAAATAGTGGAACCATCTTCCCAACTTTGTCCAGAAGGCAGTCACTTAGCATTTTTAAGAAACTACTGAAGTTGCATCTTCTTAACAAACACCTTTTGTAGGAAGAAAGGGGGGGGGGACAAAAGAAAAAAAGGTGGGGGATCAGATAACGATCGGGTTTGATAATTCTACAGTCTTCATAACTTCTGATGTTCTCATTTGTAAGTCGCTTTGGATAAAACCATCTGTTAAATGACTAAATGTAATTGTGTCCTATATGGCACCTTGTGTATACACACTGGTCCCATCATTTTTGGGGCATATGGAGTTTCATCCATTTATAATGGTAGGGCAGAGCTCAAATTTGTAATTTAGGCTCTCAAAGTAAAGATAAAGCTTAACATTTGTTCTAAATTTCATATTTCTTATTATTCACTAGCATCATATGTATAATTTAGATAAACAAAAACATGACAAAATCCTTAAGCAAAATTAACAAAAATAACGTTTTTAAAAGCGTCTTACCCATTTTTTAGGAATCCACAGCACCTTTACATGTATGCAGATCACCAATGAAACCATCATTTCATCACAGATGCTAGCGTTTGCTTTTCGTTGGCAACAGTTGGGCTAGTCCTTTAAGTCTGTTATGTACTCTCCCCCCCCAAAAAACAAGATCGTAAGACATGGAGCCTTGATTACAGAATACTTCCACTGTGTGGAACTCGCCAGCATTGAACAGCCTATCAACTATAATATTGTAAGATCTAAAGTAATAAGTAGCAACAGAGTAAAATCTGAAAAAGAGTTTATTTTATGAATATTTGTAGGTGATTTCAATGGTAATACCAAATTCTGATTATGTAAAATTTTATATAGAAAATATTTTATTTTAAGCCTTGTAATCTATAAATGTTAAATTAATATTAGACTGATAGATTAGACAAACTGTTTAAAAATAAAATCTGTAAAAAAAAAATGGGATAATGAGGGTATCTGAAAGAACTTTGCTTAAAGCATCACAAAAGCGAAAATTTATAAGTTAAAAAAAAATATGGAACATTAAGCTACAAATGTATTTTAATTAAAATGTTTTACATACATCAGAGCATTTATAAAACACATAAAACATCGTAAAAACAGATAAAACGAAAGACAAATATAAAAATGAAGGGGTTAAAAAACAAAACAGAATGGGTCAGTGGCGCAGTCGAGCACGGCGAGTACGAGAGATGGGAGTGGTCACTTTAGGTGTCTCACTCTCTGCCATAACAGCATCTAAAATAAAAATAAATAAATAAAGAGATTAATGAAAGCCAGCAGGCTCATGTTAAATAAAAAATTTAAAAAAATAAAATAAAAATTTTATACATATATACATATATATATGAAAAAATAATAAATAAATAAAAAAAGCTCCTTTACAATGTTCTAAGCCTAAAACCCCAACGAACAATACATGGTGGCAATAGCAAAGAAAAACATTCAGGTATTAAAATGAAGAAACCTTGGCAGGGGCCAATGTTTGATGAGTGGAGTTACTGTTAACAGTGCAAGACATACAATCTGTAGTTCTAGGTGTCTATAAAAAAAAATAAAATCTCATCCCCAAATACCAGGCTGTTTATAAATTAAATGATTTGATTGTGCCATAACTCCGGTTCTGTGCATTAGAAGTGTGTGATGTCAGCACCTTTTTAAAATGAAAACTGTACAATTTAAAATACATGTTCAGTATCAAAGTCTAAACAAAGAAAAGCTTTAAAACTCAACGATGAATTTATAAAAAGGTTATACTCTGAGAAAGAAATTTGTAAATAACAAACCCAACAGGACTAAATATTTAGATAAATATCTAATAGAGTGAGGGTTACTCCTACCTTCCTCCTCCTCATCTTGGTCTTCATCACTGCTGCTGAATGTAATGACTGTTTTGGGACGAACCCGAGAGATTTTTGGAGTCAACAAGTCACTGTCATCCATTTTGGACTTTGTACGCCCTAAAATATGAGGAAAATAATCCACTTAAATTTTTTTGGCTGTGTTTACACAAAGAAATCAAACCCAAAAACAGTCTGAAACATTAAATATGCAGAAGAAAAAAAAAACCTGTGTATATCTTTATTCTTCTATTGACCAAAATAAATAAAATACCAAATATTAAAAAAAAAGGCTGGTATAGAAGTTTAAATAGACAATAACGCAAGCATGTTGTTACCTCGTGTCGGTCTGCGAGCGCTTTTGGGAACAGGTGTTTGAACAGATTTGCTGTTTGTTGGTTTCTCCTGCTGCTCTTCTTCCTCCTCATTTTCAACATTTTCCAGCCCTTTGGTGTGAACTGCTGTCATTTTCTTCTCAAACTCCTCCACCTGAGCCTGTACATGACATTGGCAACAAAGCGATAAAAAATAAATGAATAAAAACTTTTCTTGAAGAAATACAGATGCAGGTTCTATAGAAACCATGAAGTTGCAACTACAAAATCTAAATTGTACTATACTGTTAAAGTGCACACAGATTATCTAATGTTAACATTACAGTAATCTGTAGCTATTACATACTTCAAATAACATCAGTTTGCATTTCTATTAAAAATTAAAATTAAAAAAAAAAAAAAAAAAAAGTTAGCCATATGGTAGTCTCTGATTAAAATTTTAGTTATAGTGATGCATCAAAAAATAAAGTGGGTGGGATTGTTAGGTTAAATAAGGTTCATTTTACCAATTCTGTATTTTGTTTTACTTCATCATGTTATTCTTGAATGTGATACATTTTGCTCACACACATGAACATTTAACTCATCTGTGCAGTGAAACACTGGTGAAGTGAGCACACGTGCTCAGATCAGTGCCCAAGTGGCAATTGGGCGGGCAGTAGGTGTCTTACCTAACTGCACTTATAGTTGCCATAGTACTTAGTGGGACTGAAGCCTCACATTATCTTTTAGAGACAAGACTGAGAAATGCATCTAAATTACCTTAAACTGGGGCTTCGCTCTACGGCGGAGTTTTGTCAGAATGGAAAGCATAGGCTGGTAAACTGCATCCTCAGTAAGTTTATCACTGTAACACTCCCAGCATTCTTGAAGCTTCTTAAATCCACGTTCACACATGGACAGCAAAGACAGTGACACAGCCAGATCTGCCCACTGCCGCTCTGTCCTAAAACAATGCACAACACCCACGTGTTAGTTGGAGAGCAACACGAATAATTTTCATTAAAAAAAATATTACATTCATTCCATTTTCAGCCATTCTGTTGTACATTTAATAATGTACTTGGAATCACTGCCCTGTTGTATTAGATTTAGCCAAGCTTAAGCTTTGATAGATGACCTTACAAAACAGTCAATGACTGCAAGGCGTCCAGAACCTGCTGCAAAACAAGCCTAAATTACATCTTCAGTGTGCTTGATTAGCATAGTGTCTTGTACTGATACATGTGCTGGTGCTTAATTTAAGTGTAATAAAAGCATGTGGCCATAACAGAAATTAAAATAGTATCTAAAAACATTGTGTGTGTGGAGGGGGTCTCACTTTGCAGTTCGGAAACGCTGGCAGAGTTTTTCTACGAGACTTTCACTCTGTCTTTCTTTGGTAATGTATGAAAAGAGTTGCCTGTAAATAAAGAGTGTCTTTTAGCTTCATGTTAGACATTTGAAAAGTAGTGTGAGAAATGAAAGCACATTCACTTCATAATGGTGCTGAAGTCCTCCTCCTTCATTCCTCTCTCAGGATCTGACAATCTACTAATGATGTCAGGCAGAAGGTTGTAGATGGCATTATCCTGAGAAAGTCATTGTAGAGCATTTTTTACATTTTTGTTGCACAACTTTGCTTAGCATTTAAAAAAATACATTTAATTCCTCCAGTTTTTCCAAAACTATAAAAAAAAAATTGCTTCTAAAGAATCAGCTATTTAAATGAATCATTTCAATTTATAAAGTACTAGTAATCGTGACCAATTGTGAATTCTAAACACTTACATTGTTTCTTACTTAAGGAAGGACATTTTGGGAATTGCATTTTAAATTTTTAAGGTTTTAAATTACCATAATGTTTATTATATACATACTTAATGTTTTTAATATTTATACAGTGAAAAAGCTTCAGCTTTCAGATACAGCTTTAAAATAGTACACAATCAACATGAATAAAATAAAAACAAAGTTGAATATAATGGCAGTGAATTAGATATTAACAGTTGTGTGTGAGATACAGGTTAAAAATAAACACAATTTATTTTGTAATTACTGTTATTAGCAAGTTATGGGTTTACCTTTGCAGCAAGTTCATTAAAGAAGTTGAGAGCCAGACTGACGATGTGGGGCTCGGGGTCAAGTAGAAGTACAGCAACCTCACTGACCTGACCTTTTACTTTCATCACATCCTTAAGCACCAATTGAGTCAGAACTGTGATGGCAGTCATACGAACAGATGCATTTTCATCAGACAGCCTATGACAAGGCAAGAGAATTATTAGTTGTGCTTTTAAAAAAAAGCATCAAAATTAAGACCCTCATTAGTGAGATCTGGACGCCACTAAAGTAAGAACATCTGGGGGGGGGGGGGGGGGGGGGGGGGGGGGGGGGGGGGGGGGGGGGGGGGGGGGGGGGGGGGGGGGGGGGGGGGGGGGGGGGGGGGGGGGGGGGGGGGGGGCCCACACACCACAAGTCTATTAAGAGAATGTTTTTTTATTTAATTATTTTTTTAATTGCTCAAGTTAGTCATGGTAACATACCTAGCATATAGGTTGGGGGTCCAGGGCTCCAAAATATTAGGAAAGCGAACAGTCAGGTCTCCAAGTGCAACAATTGTGTTTGCTCTGACAACTGGAAGAGAAGATTTCTCCAGAACAGTAAAGAGTAAACGGATGTTATCCTTACACACTTCTGGGCTTAAGTTTGGAGGAGATAAAAAATAAAATAAAAAAGAAAGAATTAAAATAGGAGAGATAAGAGGAAACTAGGGTTACCCATGTGGGGCCTTAAGCAACCAACCCTCATTGTTCCTGTGGATAACCTAGTACTCAAACCCCAACCTTCATTCAACCCAACCTACTTGTAGCATTGGATAAAATAAGACAAAATAATGTCTAGTGTCAGTTTTTACAGCTTTGGTCTTACCTGATCATCATAAACTGTGAGAGAGCAAGACATGATGCAGTAGTGAGCTGGACATGAGAATATCGCCCCGGTGAGCTGCATACTTTGATCAGTAGGGGCAGAAAAACACTCAGCATATTCCCATCTGTACACAAAATTGTTTTAAAATGAGAACACTAACAGTAAAAATTTACGATATAGTATGGAGTTTAGAATTGGCATCAGGATCCTGAAACAAGATCACTGATTATGTTGCTATGAAATCTACAACTGGACTAATTCTAAGTGTGAGGGTCTAAAACAGAACTTGATTAAAAATGTAGTAAATGGGAAGTGGTTAACAGTGGGGGGGGGGGAGAAAAAGCAGATCAATAAACAAGCAAGTCAAAAAGTAAGTAACACCTCACCAGCGAGGAGCTCGGTTTCACAAATTTTACGGATGAACTCTGCCTCTGTGTCTTCTGCTGAGGCACCGGTTAATCCAAGTTCCTCCTCTACACAGCTGTCATTTGCTTCCTACCAAAAAAAAATATTTTTTTTAATTAAAAAACAGCAGTGCTTTGTTTTAAACATGCTGCATTCATTTAGTAATCGTTTTTAAAACTACTTAGAATATATGCCTTTTGAATCGAGACCAGAAACTAAATTAAATGAGGCATGTAGTTAGTTGTGGTTGGTTTCAGTTATAACTACATTATAAAACGTCTATACAATTTTATATTATTCTATTACTGGCCTGAGTGAAAAAAAAAAAAAAAAATCTTAACATTTTTGACCTTTCTCTTGTTAGGTGCCTTTTCTTTCTCTTCTTTTTCCTCTTTTTCTCCTCTGCGGCGGCGAAGCTCAGTGCTCACACTCCTCTCCAGGTGAGAGACCTGCCAAAAAGCCACCGACCCACACAGCGATAGCAGCTGTGCCAGACTTGTACAGTTCACTACAAACATAAAATAAGATTAACACACAAAAGAAAAAGATTAGGGTAAAATAATATAATAATGGTTTAATAATATTTAAAATTAATTGGATTAAAGATCCATTTAGGTTGACCAACTACAAAATTTACTTATATATAAGGATATATTAAGCACAATTTTTTACACATCCGCACACAATGCATGTGAAAACAAACTGCTTAAAAGGACCAGATTAAAACCCTGGTACTGTGGACCCACTTAAAAAAATTTAGATATATATATTTATTCATGCATTATTTCATCATTCATTATTTTCCGCTTCATCCTCCATTACGGTCGCGGTGGGGTTCCCCATGCCCATCCAAGGGAGAACGTTTCGGGCACTGGGCAGATAGACCCAGGACAGGGCGCCAATCCATCGCTGGGCACACACTCACTCACACAGACACACTCTATATGGGCAATTTGGAGAACTCAATTGACTTGCTCCATGTTTTTGGACTGTAGGAGGAAACCCACGTGGACACGGGGAGAACATGGAAACTTCACCTAGATGGGGATTCGAACCAGGAATCCCTAGTGCTGAGAGGCGAACGTGCTAACCACTAAGCCACCGTGCTGCAATAATTATACATACATACACATATACATACATACATATATATATATATATATATATATATATATATATATATATATATAAAAAAAATGGAATGACTATTATAAAATGTTCCAAATAAAATACCTTGCGATTCTGTATCCTGAGATCCTTCAGATCCTTGTGACTGGTTGGACTCACCACCCTCTGCAGATTGCTCCAAAAGCAGGCGAGCAGAGCGCTGTAGAAGACGAGCACAAAGCTGATCTGGCGATTCAGCAAGGAAGTAAATGAGACGAATCGCCTGCTCCATGAAGGTCTGCCAGTGAGGGTCAGACAAGATTAAACCTGAATATAAAGAAGAGTGGGATAATTAAAACTGACTTATATAGACCACAAAGACATGCGAGTGCGTAATAAAATGAGCATCTGTTTAACAACTGAATTTAGCAGTGCACTAAACTGGAAAACAATCTTTTATTTTTTAAAAAAACGAATCCAAAACAATCCAAATTTAAGTCAGACCTAAAGCAAACCAAATAAATATAGAAGTATTATTTCTTTATGAAAGTGAATGTTTTAAACCTTTTAAAAGTTGTATACGTATTAATACCCCACAGTATTAGAAGATCATTTGAAAGGTTGTGTGAATGGATCCTGCATTAAGTAACAAAGATTGAGTTCCACAGCCCATCTGTGGATTGAATTATGGTATAAACAAAAAGGCCATTATATTAAGATAAAATGGTGGTTTGCTAATAAAATTCTCACAAGAAACTACTGGCTGGAGGATTCTCAGTCCTGCAGAATCAATGTAGTTTAAAATTAATTTTGCTTCATTTGAGAGCAGTGAGATTAGAAAAGGAAACCAAGAGATTTTCTAAGAAAGCGGTGGTGATAGTAAGTGGGTGGGTGGGTTAAGATGAGAAATTTTGTGTAGTCTGAAATACCAAACAAATTGCCATATTGAGGAAAATAATGGATAAAAGTATAATAAGGGCGCAATAGCTCAGTGGTTAGCGTGTTGGGCTATCAATCTGAAGGTTGGTGGCTCAAATGCCAGGTCCACTGGCACAAGTTTCCAGTGTGGGTCTTGAGCAAGACCCTTAACCATCATTGCTCCAGGAATGCTTTGACTAACCCTGTGCTCACCTTGTAAGTGACTTTGGATAAAAGCATCTGTTAAATGACCAAATGTAAATGTAATAAGATGTGGAATTAGGATGTACTTAATAAAGTGGCCAATAAGTGTCTATAGTCTGTATAGTTAGTAATACAGAGTCCATAAGTATGGGTTTGAACTAAAAGCTGGGCTTACACCTCACTGAATTAATAAGGTTCTGTATTTAAGAGATGACTTTTGGAATTTGAGTTTGGTTATGTTCATATATTTGATGTTTTGGTAATGTCTTTCTTTAATTTAACAAACATTTACTGCATCAATTTGACAAAGGCTATAACAGTTTTATACAGGCTTGTACCATCAGCAATGGCCTGGGTTAGACAGCTGAAAAGATGATGATCCAGTGGCAGCCTGAACGGAAGTCCTTTAGATTGCTGGAAAACATCACAATATTTATGTAGCCAGTTTTTTTTTTTTTTTTTTTTTACATACAATTTACCAGAACACAATTGTACTTAAAACCGAAATTATACCAAAAACTCTGGCAAATACGCAAACCACTGACGGCCATTAACAACTCTAAAAGATATTGTTGCATTCACACATCCACACGAGTAATACAAAGCACGTCAAACACAATGGTGACATTTAGCAGCTAAGCACAAAAAACATTATATATAAAGCCATCATCTTTTGCAGTGGAAGACCAAAAATAAAGTGCCCATAAAAAGTCAAATACTCACTCTGATGTGGTCAGTAATGTTGGTGATGGTGAGTACTGCATCTCTGGCCAACAGATAGTCCTCAGTAACTTTTTCACCCAATCCAACAGAGCAGAGGGTGTCCAAATTACTAAGAACCACCTCCCTTTCAGCTCTATGCACAAAAACACATTTCAATAAGAGTAGAACATGGGATCCACTCCTATTTGGAATTGATATAAATATTTAGCTGTTAAAACATATACAATCATTTGTTAAACAAATAGTTCATGTTTGTGAACTATTTCAAGCAAAAGTAATGTAAAAACTATGTATACTCTAGTCTAGTTTTAGGAATTAAAAAAAACAACAATTATATATATAAAAAAAAATTATATATATATATATATATATATATATATATATATATATATATATATATATATATATATATATATATAAATAAAAAGGACACATTAGTTGCTGGAAAACAGAATACTCAGCAAGGACCTTGGAGAGGTAGTGTTGTTGCCCATCAGTACAGAAAAGGTAACAAGGCAAATTCGGAACAATTTAAAGGCCATCATTTGGGAGTAAGAAAGATTATTCACAAGCGAAAAACAAAAAAAAAAGACAGGCGATCTTTCTAGACAGGACTTCAAATTCACCCACAAGGTCAGATTGTATTGCTCAAAGTAAAGCATCCAGCATGTTGAATGTTTAAGCTTCAGACCATGCAATTAGAAACGGATTGACCAAGTTTGGCCTGTTTGGAAGGGGAGCCAAGCGAAAGGATCCTTCTCTGTGGTGGGAAGCCCTAGTGTGCTACTTCATCTGTGCATTTTACCAAATATGTCACTGGATTTACTTTAACAAGGTGGTGACTAGATAGGATAAATAATTGAGATGTCTATAAAAAATGTAACAAAGGAAAGTAGTAACGAAGCATTTTACTTTTACCATATCACAAGTCTCACTGCATCACTTACCGTGCAGCCATGCCCAGTAACAGAACAGCCGCTCTCCTGTGTAATGCAGAAGTTTCTCTTTTTCCTGAAAACCTCTCCCACAGCACCTGAATTACAGACGCCTGCAAAGCACTTTCAATGCCAAAAAACTCCTGCACCTGGAAACACAAATTTTGTGAGATGCACAAGAAAGGTAACAAAAATAAAATTCATCTTCTAGTCAAATTTTTGACTATATTAAGGTGTTTTTAAGCCAAAAATGTGGCCACAGCATTATACAGTTTTAGAAACTTACTATCTCTTCTAAACACTGGATAGTTCCAAGTGAGGCATCAATTATCAACTCGGACAGACTATCCACAAGCGTTTGAGCTTTAGCTCTATAAAGAGAGTTGGAATATGGAAACAGAAATAAAAATAAAACTTGTGTTACATGTCACTTCACATTAACTGTGGTTTTATAAAATAGAAAAGCTAAAGGCAGGTGAAATCATCAAAATAGATTTCTCAAGTTGAAAGGTTATATGTAAGAATGTGTTGCACCGTAAGCTACACACCTTGTACTGTCTCCTTGGGGATTGAGATAGAGGCGTCTGTAAGCTTGTACTACAGCATCTTTGATTGCAGCATCAGAGGACCAGACGAGAGGCAGCATTTTCCTTACACCACACAGTGAGTCTGCCACACTGAACTCACATGCAGTCACACAGAACTGCACTGCCTCCTGAACCACTGCATTCAGAGATACATATAAAAAAAAAAAACTGAAATCAATACTGAAAAAAAGGTCTCAATACAGGTGCATCATAAATCTACCTGCTATTAGCTCAACTGCAATCACACTCACTACCAATACTTAATCTTATTACTTAAACTAATTTCCAAAATGTCTTATCCATAGCTAATAGTTTATATATATATATACGTAATTGTATATGTATAATATGTATAAGTCATAGCATTCAAGTGGTGAAAACAACTTTAAAGAAATGCAAGGATGCCAGAACTGAACTATTTCATCCATTTTATTTATTATATTTTTTTTATAGGTAAATGTTACCTGTAGTAGTTTTCCAGTACAGCATTTTGTTGATCACTGCTATAGCTCGCTCCACCTGCAGAGCAAAGCTCTCAGTGTCCTTCAGATACTGAACCAACATCTCCTGCTTCTTCAGCTCACTTTCAGTCTCCTCATTTCCATCTCCTTTTTCTTTCTGGGGTTCTGGGAGATGATCCTGTGCTTCTGAAGTAGATGGTTGCTCGTTCTTAGGCCCTGCGAGCAGAATTTAATTATTAATATTAATTAGGTTGCCAAAAAAAAAAAAAAAATTTTTTTTAAAACGCTGCATTTAAAAGGAGGGGTGGTTAGTACATTCTCTTCTCAGCGTCGTGGATCCAGGTTCAAATCCCAATCTGGGTGGAGTTTCCATGTTCTCCTGGACCCTTGGTTTACTCCCACAGTCTAAACATGCTAGATTTAGATCAAGGTAAATTGGCTGCTCTGAATTTCTGTTATACTGTATATATAGAGTGTGTGTGTGTGTCCAGTGATGGCTTGTCCTGGGTATATCTGCCCAGCTCCAACAATGTTTCCCCCCTGGACTGTAGTAGTTGATTAATTGGAAGATAATGAATAAATGAATGAGCTTGAGGAATCTAAAGGATACTTTATTACAGCACAACCACTTACAAAAGTCTCAATTATTAAGAGATATAGGAGTTTGAATTGTCTTATGGAAACAAATTTGTACATTGTGCAAGTATTAGTTGCAGCTGTACCTTTGAATAGTGAAGCCAAGGCATTGATTAGGTTGTCTGTATTCAAATTAGAAAGAGCAGAAAAGAAAGGAGACTCTGGAAAGGCTGTGTGGGCTTGAACACACAAACGCACGGCGTGTCTACAGAGAAAAAGAAAAGAAAAAAAAAAAGTAAATTTACACAGCTGACAGGTCAAATTAATGTCTATTGAAGAAAAAAAAATTTTTTGCTACTACATGGCAAATAAAATAATCTAGTCAAAAAATGGAAAGAGAAAAGTTCACCTTTAAATTTTTTGCAAACTAAAAAGTTTTACAGTCCAATATTAAGTTATCAATTTAACAGCTACATTTAAATAAAACTGGATTATGCAGATAATGATCGCAAATGCATAAACAAATATACAACTAGAGGGCCGAAGAAAAATTAATGAGAGAAAGGGTTTTGCTTTTCTCTAGACAAAGTTCAGACCGTAGCCCAAATAAAAAGTTGTAATGCTCATCAACTTCAATAGACTGAAGCAACAACGTTGATTTACCTGTATGATATTACTCATTATGATCCTTCGTGTTACAATTTTGAGGGGTTCTGTTCATTTGAGGGTGGAGTTTCCCAAATTTAAAACTTGAGATTTCAAAATGGATACGGCACGGTTTTCCCCACGTCCGCATGGGTTTCCTCCGGGTTCTCCGGTTTCCTCCCACAGTCCAAAAACCTGGATCAAGTCAATTGAGTTTTCTAAATTGCCCAATATATCGCGTGCATGTGTGAGTGAGTGTATGCTCAGTGATAGATTGGAGTCCTGTCCTGGGTTTATCTGCCCAGCGCCTGAAACGTTCTCCCCTGGATGGGCATGGGGAACCCCCCCGCAACCCTAATATAGGATAAAGTGAATTTCAAAATAGGTATACCAATTTCTTTTGACCAGAAAGCAAGTACAAATGAGCTGTGATGAATTAATCCATATCGCTTCAAGTCACCAGCTACTAATTGGGGGTGTGGTGGATCAGTGGTTAGGATGTTGCACCATCACTCTGAAGTTGGGGGGCCGGTCAAATCCTAGGTGCACTGACGTTAACAACGTTGGTCCACAAACAAGACCCCCTTGTTTGTGGACCAGGGGTGCTGTATGACTAACCCTGTGTTCTGACCCCAGCCATCTGGTTGGGATACCTATACGTTCCTTTGGAAAAATAAAAAGGAGTGCCTGCTAAAATAACAATGCAATTAAAATTTACAGTACAAGACATTAAGTGACTAATATTTATAAAATGAAAATTCAAGTGGTGA
This sequence comes from Corydoras maculifer, assembly GCA_019802435.1. Lineage (NCBI taxonomy): Eukaryota > Metazoa > Chordata > Actinopteri > Siluriformes > Callichthyidae > Corydoras > Corydoras maculifer. The sequence goes on from JAFMOD010000781.1 coordinate 2,662,331, forward strand.
AAGTGTTGTTTGACATTTCAGTTCTTTACTTACCTGTATTTGTTGTTTCTAAGGAATTGGGCGATTCTGACAGCAGTGTCTCGATCACTAGAAGAAACATCTTCTTTCTCGTATTCTCTTTCTGAATCACCGTCAGGGTCTAGGTAAGCTTGAACTGTTTGAGAGACTTCTGGCTCCATCGCAGTCCACAGATCACTCGCAGAGATTACAGGAACTACACAGCCAGACAAACATATAAACATGACCATTCATGCATTACCATCAGTCTTTGAGCACGAACAGTTCACCCTGCAGCTTCAGCCTGTTGCCAAGGTACATTAAAACAGACGGTAAAATTTATTAGGGGATAATTTACGAATCTTGTTTTAAAGTTAGAAAGAAAACAGCAACTACAGTGTGACTTTACAATGTTATTCTATGTTGCGCAAAAAAAAAAAAAAAAAAAAAAAAACACAGCTGTTAGTGTAATTATAAAAAATTTTTTCATATAGCTTCAGTTTTAAATAAAATCTTTAGAAAAAATTTTTTTTTACCATTCCACCTCTTTGTTTTGTCTAAAACATACATTCCCCGTTGTTTGATTAATAAAGAGTCAAATCAATGACTAAAGAAACCATCCATTTTGTCAGAGATAAAAATTTAAAAGCTCGTCATTGGCCAAGTGGCTTATGTTGTGATGGATAATAGGATTATACACATTGAAGATATTTTATAACCAACACTACAAAATAATAACACCCTCAGATTACCAAAGACAGAATCACAACCCACTGGATTAAGCAGAGTTTAAGATCTGGCTGTGTCACTTGCATACATACACACTTGTTAACTCCCCCACATCATCTCCTACTTCTTTTGTGCGGAGCGTATAAACGGAGGTGCTTGTTTAATGTAGGCGGGCCCTTACAACAGAGCAGCAAATCTCCACTGTCCTGTCAAGATTACCAGCCAACAGAAACACAGCAGAACTTAGACTAGCAACCAGTGAGCTCACATATGCCATGGTATCATCACTGGGCACAGACAAATTCCCTTCTTGAACAAAGATGCTTGATTACATAGCTAAAGTACAACTTTATAAGCATCGTTGCACATTTGACCTGATGCCAGTGACATTAGACTGAAATACCTGGTGCTTTTTCTTTTGTGTGTTCTCTCATCTCTTTCAGCTTAGCACTTTCTTTTTCCAAAGGCTTTCTTAGGTCTGCACTGCTCAGCTAGATAAAACAAATAGATTACATCAATTCCAAATACACAAGAGCATGGTTTTGAATCCACAATTTGACTGTTTTGTATGAAAGAGAACGAGGGTGTGTCGGTCATTGCTAATGTGACAATACAACAGTCAGCAAAGGTAATCATGTTTAACAATACTGCAATAAGAGGACAGTTTAGTGAATGCAGCTAGCTAGATCATTATTTATATATATTTACATCCTGGAAGTGGCAGATCCAGATAAGGGAAAGAAAAATAAAAACACCTTGTCAAGTTTATAAATTTAACATTCAAGCAAAATGTATCTTTCGAACATGAACAGCATGTTTACCTTGCAACTATATGGATTGTGAGCGATGAATGCAGCCACCAGTTGAATGGCACTCTTACACACAAAGACTGATTTATCACCAAGACGACCAACTGCAAATTCCATCACCTCTGTGTATCTACATAAAGGCAGTGCCTAAGAGACAATGTGGATGGGGGGGTGTTACATCTTTATTTATACAAAGTAAAATTTACAGCAAATATTCCAACACACACCTTGCTGTTGACTATGCGAGTGTACACCTGCAGCACACGAGCTCGGACGTGAGAATGTGTGTCATGAATGTGTTCCTGAAGTGTGTCAAAGAAACGATCTCGATCTGCGCGACCAGAATCGTCCAGCTTGTCTCCACTGAGCACACGAACGAGAACCTCTCCTAAAACTTCACAGACTGCCACACGCAAACTGGAACTCTGACAGATAACAATAAATAAAATAACATGAGTAAAGTCGGGATGTTTGAGTAACAGTGTAATTAAAATGTGCTGTCCCTCAGATTACCAAAGATGTAGTTCATAGCTTTCTGAATTGATCAGAGAACTGAGAACCAACTGTGCCAATCAAACACACACACACCATGTCAAGCCTCCTCACTCACTCATCTTTTGCTTTAAAAGAAAATTTTAGGAGTGTGGGCTTGTTTAATGTAGGCGGGCCCTTACAACAGAGCAGCAAGTCTTATCTGCCTTGTCAAGATTACCCGTCAGGAGAGACAAAAGGCACAGCCGGACTCAAGATTCTCATCCAGTAAGCTCACATTCGCCTTGGTATCATCATAGGGAAACGCCAAGTATTGAGAGGCATTAAGCTGGATCAACCAGGGTACAGCAAAGGTGTACGGTTTTACTAATGTCACGTTAATTTCTTCTATTTCTGTATTAGTGTCTGAATGTGCACATACCTCTCCTTCAAGATGCGTCAGGAGCACACTGATGTTAGGTATCATGGTGTCTGGGACCAAAGTGCTGAGTTCAGATAGAAAACTGGAGAAGGCCTTAACACCAGAACCTTCTCTGGCCAACTCATCGCTGGACTTCTGCCCAATTTCTCTGGTTCACGAACATAACAAGGTCAACAAGACAATTATTATTATTATTCTAAATTGCTTTCTATTCATTACAGAGAAAAATTCAAAAGATTCAAGAAAGTTTTATCATATGTTCCATGAGACAGTAACGAAATTATGGCCCATGGACCCAGTTTACCCTGTTCTATTAAAGTTAAATAAAAAAAAAGATACTGATATGTAAAACATAACCATCCATTATCTTCCGCTTTATCCATATAAGGGTCACAGGGCTCAAAATGCCCATCCAGGGGAGAACATTTCGGGTGCTGGGCAGATACACCCAGGACAGGGCGCCAATCTATTGCTGGGCTCACACAAACCAATATTGCTATTGTTCACGCACACAAACACACTCTATATGGGTCCCCATGCACAACCAGGGGAGAACGTTTCGGGCGCTGCGCAGATACACCCAGGACAGGGCGCCAATCTATCGCAGGGCACACACTCACTCACACAGACACACTCTGTATGGGGCAATTTGGAGAACTGAATCGACTTGATCCATGTTTTTGGACTGTGGAAGGAAACCGGAGAACCCGCAGGAAACCCACGCAGACACGAGGAGAGCATGGAAACTCCAACCAAAATATGGATTTGACCCAGGAATCCCTAGCGCTGAAAGGAGAACATAGTAACCAGTGAGCAACCATGCGGCCCCACAACTATAAATATAATATATAAATATGTAAAATATAAAAATGTAGTATAAAATGATATATAGAAACATAGCATAACTTGGACTTGCACAGGTCCACTGCATATCAGTGCTATGTAAAAATACTAACTTTTTTCTCAAGTGTAATTTAAAACTTTTGAGGCCTGACTGAATTTAGCTTTTAAATACATCTTGTAGATAGAGGTGTGGATCTCAGGTTTAACTGTTAAGGTTTAACCCCCCCATGCAGATGCATGCTCTTTCGCCTGAAGTATTTCGGATGTGTCTCACAATGATTCCTTCTCTCTAAAAAAAAACATCAGGGAGTTTTTAAACTTTTCACAGCTGCTTTTGATTGCTACTTGAGGGTTCAGGCGTAAAACGTCTGCCACAATGCTTTAAGAAAATGTACAATAAATTTCCATCCATCCATTATCTTCCGCTTGTCCGGGGTTCGGGTCGCGGCAATAACGAATTTCTCAATTAAAAATAAAAATAATTTAAAAAAGGGACCCAAAACTTTAAGGTGGCATATATAAATAATAAACAGTTCCTTTACCATTTCAACCAAAACATTTCAGAGCTTTGGGTGGCACGGAGCCAGTAACTAAAAATTCACCTCATGATTTCTCCTACAATGGCCTTCACTCCATACTCAGAGCTCCATGCTGCTACTGCCTGAGCACACACTGAGGAGAGTTGCTCAAAATGCTGGAGCAGCTGGATCACCTTAACACAAGCTCCTGCAACATATAACAAGGATATTAGTGAAAATAAGCCTTCTTAAAACAAAGAACTTAAGTGTTTGTACTAACCAAGCATGTGGTTGTATTTCTTCACCATTACGCCCAACACATGAATGATGGCATCACGGGTGGGTTTGTTCTTCATATGTCCAATGGTGGGATTCTCCAAAAGCTTATAGCAACAACATGTAACACAGCTAACAAAGAGAAAAGGAAAAGACAAAATTAACCAATGAGATAAGTGGAATACAGGGAGGGACAGAAAAAAAGAGATTAAAGGGGGAGAGAAGAAAAAATAAATTAATTAATTAATTTAAAAAAAAAGGGAGAATTTGTACTGAACCAGTCATTATTTTGGCAGTCATGGTTACACAGCATGTCATTTCAAATAAGCTTTATTTTCTTAAAAGAGTCTTTTGGGTTTTTTGATCTACGTTAAAAATAAACCTTTTTTAATAGGTTAAAACATGGATTTGGGGCTGTATTACAGACTTGTCAAAATGTCTATCAAAACCTCTCATTAGCGACTTGTCTAAGCCTGGCAGCCCTTGATTATGTTATTTAATTATAATTAAATTTCCAGTGTTTTTTTTTTTTTTTTTTTTACACATGAATAAAACATTCACAAATATTTAGCCCATGAATTACTAGTAACATTCTTATTTATGCACCAGAGTACATAATAACACGACTGCAATCATTTTAGATGTATACATTAGTTTACATCTTAAGTGCACCTACGCAAGAGTGCATGCCGCCTGTTGCAGTTCTACAGTTGCCCCTGGGGATTAATAAAGTATTCTGATTAGTTTCAAACGAGTCAAAGACAAATTAAGATAAAGAGTCTTATTTGCTTTTGGCTAAAAGATGAAAACACTTCAAAATGAGATGCACTTATTAAGCATTACCTGACAAACTCCTCCTCCACTAGAGAGAGGCTCCAGAGAGAACGAATATCCAGCTGGAGCAGCTGCGTCAGACACTGCAGCACAGTTTCTCTCTCACTGTCCCACTGAAGTAACCCTTTCCCCGGCACCTTCTCCTTTTTCCGACCCTGAAGCACAAAGATGAATCTCAAGACGCTGAAAACTTTATGCATACTAAAATAAAATTCACATTTTGCATACTCTCAAAAAACATTTAAGATATGTTTTAAACCAACCCAGCCAAAAGAACTGTAATACATAAAACCTTTCAGATGCACCAAGTTATTTGATAAGTGAATGTAAAAGAAATAACGTGTTACCTTGGTGGGTGCTGTGATCACCGTTTCCCTGCAAGAATCACTTTCCAGATTCTCAGTTAGTTTGCAGAGCAGAAAGACGCTCATCTTGACTGCATTCAGTTGCTGTTTACGATCTGCTGCTGATAAAGTCCCCGAAAGAAGGACGGAAGGCAGCGAAATGGACAAGCCCTGGACCACTAAGAAAACAAAGACAACCAACATCTCAATAATACATAACTTATATACACATAATATACTAGAACTTGTGTTGATACTCATTTGTGTTTTATATACTATATAAAATTATGTACTTTATGTAGTACCATTGCAAGAAATGTGCTTTAAAGTTGTTCTACCCAAAAAAATACTTAAAAAAAAAAAAAAAAACTAAGTCATAACTAGAACGAACAATGTTTGATCAGGAACACTCATCACCCTGTATGTGAGCAACACTCACCTTGTATGAGCAGCTCCAGTGTGTCCTCCTTTAAAACCACATCCACGGTGCGACAATGCCTGCAAATAAAGGATTGAGCATCAGCTTATTAGAAACATGCCAATATTAAATGAAGTCTTAGCTATAAAACACAAGAATCAGAACTCACTGTAAGACACTATACAGTGTATCAAAATGTTCCAGCACACAAAGGGGTCCTTGACTCCTCAAAGCTGCTTTGAAGCCTAATATAGAAACATTATTCGAATATATATATATCACACATACACACAGCAAAAAAAAACACAAACAAATGTTCACTTGTTTAATAACAGGTTTCACCCAAATTAAGAAAACAATAAAACAAAGAATGCGAATGTGAGGTAAAAACATAAGATATCAAGGGCTCATGTCAACTTATACAGAGGCTCAGGATTCTGTAACTAATGAAACTAATATTTATAGTCCAAGGAAGAGCTCATACAAAGAATCCTCCACAAAAAAAAAAAAAAAAAAAAAAAAAAAAATTGGTATACATGGACATGGATTTGATGGGTTGATGCTAAATGTAACACTGTTTAAACGTTATACACACACACAAAAGAGTTACATAAATTATTGACTCAATCCTATCAAACACATATGGGTCCTGTTTAAGTCACTCATTATCCATATCACACATCATATACAGGCAATTTTATTTTTGAGTGGAAACGACACATACATCTCCCAGGAGAGAATAAGATTTAGTACAGGAGGCATCATTGCAGTAAAAAATTTCTCAGCTTTTATTCACATTTAAACAAAAACTTGCATGTCCAAAATTAGTCATACCCTTCTCAATAATCAATAGAAAAAAAAAAATATATATATATATATATATATATATATATATATATATATATATATATATATTTATTTTCTTTTTTTTTTGGTCGGTTATATATATATATATATAATATATATATATATATATATATACGACCAAAAATCTGGGCAGACCCAGGACAGGGTGTCAATCCATTGCTGGGCACACACCGACACACACTATATGGGACAATTTTTTGAGAATTCAATTGACTTGATCCATGTTTTTGGACTGTGGGAGGAAACCGGAGAACCCGGAGGAAACCCACGCAGACACGGGGAGAACATGGAAACTCCATCCAGTTGGGGATTCGAACCGGGAATCCCTAGTGCTGAGAGGTAAACGTGCTAACCACTAAGCCACGACTCGAAAACACTTATATCTAAATGAGATGATGTGTCCGCACCGTTGATGTGTGATGGCAGTTGTTTAGGTGAAATCACATCCTGCACCACATATTGGTTAATGGCTCCCGATTTCAGCAGATCGTCCAACGCCACCGGTACAACAAAATCCCACGACATCTCTGCAAAGACAAAAGATTGGAACATGAAGCTTAAGATAGCTAGTTTAGTTAAAAGTACCCGGGTCAGCTGATAACCAAAACACACAATGACCACATGAAGGTGTCGAAAACCTCATCCAGCACTTAATAATACACACAGAAGCGATAAAAAACCATCGAAAAGCACTAAAACTAAAGAAAACGCTTATCTTTAATACCATTTACTTACAGCGTGAAACCCAAAGCGAGTTTAAGCAGAGGGGTGTAAACAGCAGCTAGCTCGCTCGTTAGCCGAATATAATTTAACTACAGGGGACACGAAACAAAAGCAAAGAGAACTGAAGTAAAAATTGAAGTGAACTTACTTACTGTTTATTTGAAGAATTCAGCACACAGCAGAGTGAGTTAGAAACACAAAGTGGAGACGCGGTTCATCTGAACTCCACTGAGGACGGTTAGTGCCGCCGTTTTGAATTATCCGCAAGCGCGCCAAAGGAAGTGCGTCACAGCCCCGCCCACTGAGCCTAACAAACGCTTCACGACTTACGACTTTAATCGTAGTAGTAATAATAATGTTGTACATAAAACTTCCATCCAATATCTTTCGCTTTATCCTCTATTAGGGTCGCGGGGGGTTCCCCATGCCCATCTAGGGAACGAGAGAACGTCTCGGGCGCTGGGCGGATACTCACTCACACAAATACACTCTATATGGGGCAATTTGGAGAACTCAATCGACTTGATCCATGTTTTTGGACTGTGGGAGGAAACCTAAGAACCCGGAGGGAACCCACGTGGACACGGGGAGAATATGGAAACTCCACCAAGATTGGGATTCAATTATTATCTTCCGCTTTATACTATATCAGGGTCGCGGGGAGGGGGGGTGTTCCCCATGCCCATCCAGGGGAGAACTTCTCGGGCGCTGGGCAGATACACCCAGGACAGGGTGCCAATCTATCACTGGGCACACACTCACTCACACAAACACACTCTATATGGGGCAATTTGGAGAACTCAATTGACTTGATCCATGTTTTTGGACTGTGGGAGGAAACCGGAGAACCCGGAGGAAATCCACATGGACACGGGGAGAACATGGAAACTCCACCCAGATGGGGATTCAAACCGAGAATCCCTAGTGCTGAATGGCAAACGTGATAACCACTAAGCCTTTACTTTATTTCCATAAAGTACTACCTTTAGTTAAATGTCATGCAATTAGCTACATGCTACAGGCAAATCATTTAAACTTTAAAGAGTAATGCAAGTAATTAAAACCAAGATTTCTTGATTAAATTATCAGAGTACTTTTTAAGGTATGATTTTGTTATCCATCCATCCATTGTCTTCCGCTTTAGGGTCGCAGGGGGGGTTCCCCATGCCTATCCAGGGGAGAATGTCTCAAGCGCTGGGCAGATACACCCAGGACAGGGCTCCAATCCATCGCTGGGCACACACTCACTCACACAGACACTCACACACACTCTATATTGGGTACTTTGGAGAATTAAATTGACTTGATCCATGTTTTTTGGACTGTGGGAGGAAACCGGAGAACCCGGAGGAAACCTACGCGGAGAGGCAAATGTGCTAACCACTAAGCCACCGTGCCGCCCTGTACTATTGTTAAACTACAAATAATTAAAATATTTAAAAAAACATTTGTTCTTAATTTTATGTTGCACAGTTATATGTGTGTAGTTTTATTTTTTTTTATTACAATCGAAATACTTTCACCTTTTACAGATCCCCTGATTCTACTTCAAACTTCAATGGTTTAAACCTTTTGGTCCATATGGTTCCATTAACACACCACGTTACAGTGGATAGGGAAAGTATTAATTTCCCTTTAAATATTTTGCTAGAATCAAAAAAGCACCACATCTTGACAGAAAATGTGTTTCAGCTTTTTCTTTTTTTAACAAATTTACAAAAGAATCTACACTTCTGTTTTTGTGAGAAACAAAATAAACCTTTTTTTTTTGTTTTAGCAAATGGCTGCAGTGAAACAAAGAGTGAAAAAATTTAAAGGGGTCTGAATACATTCTGTACTCAGTGTATATAGAGAAACATATTGGGACATAATTTTTGAATTCAGAAGTATACAATCAAACACCTAGACATGACTTTTAAATAGCTGTCTGCTTAGGCATGGTCTGATGTGGAAGAACCTCACTTATTTACAGTATTTGAAATTATATGTAAGTTAGATAATAGATGCAAAGGATATTCAGTAACCAAAATGATTCAGCCAAAGCTGAAAAGACTAAATAATGAAAACAAACAAAATGAATTTCATGATCCTGTTAACTTTTTTAGTTTAACATGTTTCTACAGTGAGTCCCTAGAGAATGTATAATTTTAACAGCTTTAATTAAGTTTAAGCTACATTACTTTTACAATATTATTGACATTATAGGTTTTTTAAAATGCAAAGAAAATATCCTTAGAAAACTTTCTGTATTTGGTGATTGAAAAAACGTGGGACTTTGTGAAAAATGATCAATACCATGTTGATGAAATTGACAATTAAAATAAGAGAGAATAGGTAATGTGATTACAATGAAAAAAATCTTTTCAATGCTTTTATATGTCTATGAGCTTAACTACACCATCTTGTCCTTTTGTCTTCACAGTATTTTTAAATCTAAATATTGTGGATGTGCAAATGAAGCTATTTAGTATGTGAGGTAAAAAACAACAATGTTGTTAATAGTCAAATTAACAGCTCAATTGTTCCACTTTAAAAATCCTCTTGTTGTGAGACAGGAACATGCTATTCAAAATATGTATGCATTGTTTAGGCAGATTCTGAAAGAGCTATTAGATACTTGTATTTTTTAAGCCTATAAGTCATACCAAAAGATGCTTTTATTTGTTTATTTAAATATATAAAAACATACACTTACTATTCACTTCCTTAAGTACACTAGCCCATTTCTATGTACTGTACACCAGTACCATTACCACTTTTGCAGTTTTGTATTTACAGATTTGCACTTACAGTTAAGTTGTATTTGGTGTTGTTTTCAACACTTAAACACACAAGTGCTACTTGAGTTTTTCAACAGTGTTCACTTTACACATTGCCAACCAAATGCTGGTGGCTGAAAGTATTTGACTGGATTATTCTTGGTCTAGCAGTACCACTGTGTTTTAAACAAAATGCCATATTTGAATTTTTATAACAGATCTAAGATAGAACTATATTTTCCATTTTTCTATTTAGCTGTCATTACTTTTGGGTACTTCGTTTTTTTTTCATGTCGCTAAAAAAAGGAGAAAAAGCAGTGAGCACAGAACAATTTTTTTGTTTATTCGTTTATTATGTTTAATAATTTATAAAGGGGGCGGCACGGTTGCTTAGTGGTTAGCACGTTTGCCTCTCAGCGCTAGGGATTCCCAATTCAAATTCCTATGTTCTCCCTGTGTCCACGTGGGTTTTCTCCGGGTTCTCCGGTTTCCTCCCACAGTCCAAAAACATGAATCAAGTCAATTGAGTTCTCAAAATTGCTCCATGTAGAGTGTGTTTGTGTGCGTGTCTGTGTGTGTGAGTGTGTGCCCAGCGATAGTTTGGCGCCCTGTCCTGGGTGTATCTGCCCAGCGCCCGAAACGTTCTCCCCTGGATGGGCATGGGGACCCCCCCCCGCGACCCTCATATAGGATAAAGTGGAAGATAATGAATGAATGAATTTATAAAGGTTTCCATACACCATACACACACACACATATATAAACATACATCGTATATTCATTCATTCATTCATTATCTCCTGCTTATCCTCTATTAGGGTCGCGGTGGGGTTCCCCATGCCCATCCAGGGGAGAACGTCTCGGGCGCTGGGCAGATAGACCCAGGACAGGGCGCCAATCCATCGCTGGGCTACATCGTATATGTCAATATTAAATGTTTGTATGAAAAAACATTTTTTCTTACTAATATCAATTGTTGAAAAGCGTTCAAAGCACGTTCCCCTCTCAGCACCTCTCAGAATACCAGTTTTGAATCCTAATCTGGGTGGAGTTTTCTTCGGGTTGTCTGAAAAACATGTATTCAAGGTAAATTGAATGCTGTAAATTGCCCCATACAGTTTGTGTTTGTGCCCAGCAATAGATTGGTGCCCTGTCCTGGGTGTCCTGTCCTGTCCTGCCCAGCACCCTAGAAAAGGCTTAAGTAGAAGATCATGGATGGATGGACATAATTACTGTATTTTTTTTTAAACATGATTTTATTTTGTAGTTTCTTGCTGTTCACCTGAAGCGAAGGACTTTTGTTTTGAAACGTGAGGCGCGTGCACGTGTCGCCGCTAGAGTCGCATACTTCTGTTCTAACGAGTATTGTAGATTAGTGCGTAGCTGCAATGTCGAGGCTGCAGTGATACTGTTTCTGCATACTGTTTAGTTCTGTAGTACGCAGCGCCAATCAGAAGTCCGGCTCTGAGCTGAGGTTTCTGTCTGTATTAAAGCACACGCTTTGTAACATTAATCCTGAATGAATCTGAAGTCATTGTAGATATCCGCGCAGGTGGATGAGATCCGTGGTTTGGGCTTCAGACGCTGTTATTTGGTGGAAGAATGGAATTTGTACCGGATTGTAATGACAGATATAAAGATGTGGAGTACTGGAACCAACGCTACAGAACTGAAGAGCGCTTTGAGTGGTTCGGGAACTTCTCTCAGTTCCAGCATCTGCTCGTTCAGCACGTCCGAAAAGAGGAGACCGTTCTCATGCTGGGTATGGAAGACATCTACAATAGCAACTTTTTAATTTACCAAAACGCGATCAGTCCAGTTTGCTGGCTTTAAAACCCCTCAGAGCAGTAGGTGGCGCTATTACACTATGTAAAATAGGAACGTTCAGGCTCTATGTAAACACCTGGCCATCACACCATTGTAATGATGTTGGACTTTACACACTATTGTTTTAATGTGATCATAAGATTTAAGTTTGTGTACCTGTCTGTGTGTGTGTGTGTGAGAGAGAGATTCATGGAGTGTGACGTTATTTCTAGAAATAAGTATATTAGTATTCAAGTATTAACATCATCATTGATCAAGCCATGGCGGCACGGTGGCTTAGGGGTTGGCATGTTCTCCTCTCAGCACTAGGGATTCCCGGTTCGAATCCCCATCTGGGTGGAGTTTCCATGTTCTCCCCATGTCTGCGTGGGTTTCCTCCGGGTTCTCCGATTTCCTCCCACAGTCAAAAAACATGGATTAAGCCAATCCATCGCTGGGCACACACTGACACACACAAAAACACACCCTATATGGGGCAATTTGGAGAACTTAATTGACTTGATCCATGTTTTTGGACTGTGTGAGGAAACTGGAGAACCCAGACCACTAAGCCATTGTGCCACCCATCAACATTGATATATACTTTTAATTTTAAAAAATCAAATATAATGTTATGAATAAATAAATGTTTTGTAAAATGTAACTCTCAACCTCTCTCACTCACTCATGATAGATAGATATAGAGTTTGGGGGGGCAACTTTAAATTTCACGTCATAAATTCTTCTGTAGATATAATATGCAGGTGTCTCAATACTTTTGCCTGTATATCGTGCAAAATGATAAATTGGGCAGTTGTTAGATTCCTGGTGCCCGGTTAGATTCCTGGTGCCAGTATTATGGCTAATGGACCCTAACCCCTAGTTGCCCCCCGGGTGATGTGTACAGAATTGCCCATCACTCTGTGTGTGTTTCACTGCATGGATGTGTTAAATGTGGAAGGTTTTCTCTGTGTGGAAGCAGTGCACATAATGCAAAACAGATAAGTTATTTTCCAAAAAAACATATTAATATGAGAAAGAATTACTTTTTTGTGTAGTAAAGTCATTAGGAAATAATAGTCCACAGATAGTAAAATGACAGAAACCTGGGTGGTTATTGCTACATAATTATATTATAGGAGTTGTCCAAACATGCCAGTAAGTAGATGGAACATGTTTTACCTGAACTTAACAGACACCGTACAGATGCTCTGGTTTAAAGAAATGTTTTAGCCCTGTGTATTTTCAGATTAAGCTTTAGTTTCATCTTAAACTTTATGAAGGAGCACGTCTGTTTTGTTTTTTGTTGACTAATAAGCATCCAGTGTACATTATTGTTTTTGCACTGTGGGAACAAAACGAAGAACCTGCAGAAAACCCATGCGGACATGAGAACATAGAAATGCCACCCAGATCGGGATTCGAACCTGGATCCTCAGTGCTGATAGGCGGACGTGAAATGTGATTCCTGTGATTTCTTGCCCTTGTTTTGTTACAGTTATAATTGTAATTATTTTTTTAGACCCCTCATGCTTACATCCAGATCTGCACAATGACTTTGACCCTGTGCTGCTAATGCTGTTTAATCATCTATTTCTACTTGAGACTTTTACAAAAACAATCCCACTCACAGAATTAGAAGGTGGTGAGCACCTGCCTTTAGCAACTAACCATATACCATTTGCAAGGAGGAATTCGGTGCTACAGTATATTTACTCATTTATCCGCAGTATCATCTGCATCCTTCTCTAGACCAGAAAAGTCTGCCTTCATTCCTGTCTGTCTCTGCAGCCGTTCCACAGTCACATCTCATTTAATTAACTTTTTGATTCCCCGAACTTCAAGCCCACATCTCTCAACCTACATACAGCGCGGTGCCCACGTCAAGCTGCAGAGCGGGAAAGCAACCCTCCCTCACCACAAACATACATGCACTGCAGTCAGCCAACACGCTCTTTGTGGAGGGAATGAGGGAGGAATGCAAATGTGAAGTGTAAACGTGGTGAGTGAATGTACATTAAGTGGACTGACAATAGGGGAGACATGGAGGAGACGAGCCACGGGGAGAGCCTACTGCTGTGTCATTAGTGCCTTCGAGTAAGAATGCGGTGAGATGAAAATTGGAAATCAGCTCTGCACATTAATGTGACACAAAGCCATCGGGGAATGAAGTGATGGATAACGAGCAAGAGAGGGAGAAATAGGGTAAAGAAAAACAGAAATGAGAAGAGAGAAAAAGAAGAGAAGATGTGGTTGAGAGTAAAGTGGGATGTGGAGGCTGCTGATTATATAATAAAGTCATTTACCTCTCGCTATTATTTTCCCTTAATGGTTAGTTTTTGAATTTAGTTGAATTATAATGAGTCGTTCTGTGAGGCACACATGAGCTAAGCTTCAAAGGCTGTTAATGGTCAAGATTTCATGAGCACATGATGGTTGTATCTGCAGTGCTTCATAAACCTTTTTATTTTATGTATATAACAGAGTCCATTAGGAATGTACTGTTTTTTTTTTTGTTTTTTTTTTTGGTCTAGATCAGGGGTGTGAAAACTCAAAGCACACTTTAGGTCTGAAAAGCATAAACATTTATTGATCACACTAAAAGTAAATGTTTTCTGAACATGAATAGGAATAAAAATAGACAGGGATATTATTTCACAAGAAATTAACTTTATATAAGATAAAATATCCATCCATTATTTTCCAATTTATCCTCTACTAGGGTCACGGTTGGGGGGGGG
>JAFMOD010000781.1:2682149-2714718 GCA_019802435.1 Corydoras maculifer
TTATACTTTTTAAGCACACACACACACACACACACACACACATATATATATATATTATTGTGAATATATATATATATATGCATTATTGTGAATACATAGCATGTATACATATATATATATATATATATATATATATATATATATATATATATATATATATATATATACATGCTATGTATTCACAATAATGCACATCCTTTGAGTGCCTTATTTCTTTTATGAAATGGTAAGAAATACATTATAATAAAAATGTTTTTTGAATGTCGGAGGAAATTGGAGTACCAGTAGAAAACCCACTCACATGCCACACAGATAGGATCTTTCTTCACCCCACCCGGAATTCTAACCTGGGATTTCTTGCTGTGAGGTGGTAGCGCTAACTGTGTAATTTAGTATTTAGCATAAATGTCAACAGTACTGAAGTGCATCAGTGTAAGAATTCACACTGCATTTATATTTAATTGCTGTTTTCAGTCAAGGCCTTGAAATTATAGACTGTTTGAAGTTAGGCTTTGTTGTGTTTGGTGTATTTTTAATAAAGAAGAGGCCACTCCTCAATGCCTCGTATACAGCAGAAAAAGCAGATGAAAGTTTTGCGCACTTTTCTTCATGCACTTTTAGCTTGTTTGGATATAAATTCCCTCGACACCTGCAGGAACCTGCAACTCTAATGTAACACTAATGTTTTGTTGGTTGTTTAAAAAAAGTTTGAATCTATTTAGTGATTTATAAAGGATGAGGTGAAAGCCATGCGCCTTCTGATTTGCACAGATCAGTCCATGTCGATGACTCACCTCTTGCTGCTTGCGTTGCCTAGCAACAGTTCTAAGTGTTGATAGCCTACATAGTGATTTAAGGATCGCTCTGCTGTACTAATACCAAGCATTTAGTCCAAATTTAAAATGGTGAAAAGTTGTCCACTTGTGTCCCTTCTCCCTTATTTTTCATTTGTCGCCAGATTGAGGACACTCAAACTACATGAACAAATACATTGCAAGTGAGATAAGTCATACAATTTTCGGTTTTTATTCCTCCTATTCATTGTTTAATCCCCTCCACAAATTACAAACCAGCTGATGCACATTTTGTGTGCACACTCTGTAAATAGTGCAGTGCTGGTTATGTAAGTTGTTATCCAGAGGGCAAAACTCTGACCATGTACATGCAAAAGTTTTTCTTTATTTCTCAGGCCCCCTTTATGACATCGATTAAAAGTAGGATTACCACCGATACCTTTTCCTTCCTTTAGTTCCCTTAGAGTTGCCACAGCAGAAAGACCTACATATTTAACTAGCCACAGTTTTAACAGTGGATACCCTGATACCTGATGCTAACCTACTATTAACCCATATATGGGACTGGGACTAAGATGCCATGGATATTTACACTTGTAATGGCTAGGACAATTAAGCATCTCCGATTTCTCTTTGGATGTGATGTGAAACCAGGGACTTCAGAGAAAACCCACAGACACAGGGAGGACATGTAGTTGCTATTTCTGTGTTGGCCTCATTTGGAAATTGAATCCAGGACCTCCCTGCTGTGAGGCTGAAGCCTAAACCGCTGTGTTACCATTGCACCATTGGATGCTAGAACTGAACATACAGACGACCTCTGTAATGACTATAAATTTATACATTTTAGTCACATGTAACATTGTTCCAGCAGGAATCAAATCTGGAATCTCTTTGCTGTGTGCCGCCTTATCCCATTAAGATATGAATAATTTATAAATTAACAAGTCAGTTTTGGTTAATTGAGTTGTGGGCAGATCCAGTGACGGGTCGTGCATCATTCCACCTATCAATAACAATTTATGGCAAAAAAATCTGTTGCATTACAGATAGATAACGTGTGTAGCCACACATTGCTGCAATATTATTTAGAAAAATAACACTCACCAAAAACCCTGCTTAAAATCTGATTATTTATACAAAGTCGATCAAAGTTTAATTACTTCCATTAAAAAGTCCTTTTCTAGTGCCATTAAAACTCATGCTGAAAGTCAAGACGTCCATCCATCCATTATCTACCGCTTTATCCTCTACTAGGGTCGCAGGGGGTTACCCATCCAGGGGAGAACGTTTGGGACATGCTCACTCACTCACACAAACACACTCTATATGGGGCAATTTGGAGATTTTCATTGACCTTAATCCATGTTTTTTGGACTATGGGAGGAAACTGGAGAACCCAGAGGAAACCCATGCGGACACGGGGAGAACATGGCAACTCCACCCAGATTGGGATTTGAAACGGGAATCCCTAGTGCTGAGAGGAGAACATGCTATCCACTAAGCCACCATGCCGAGTTGCATTTCTGTAATAAGTTTTAATTTGCTGAAAATGTCCGTTCGACAGAACTATTCTCTCTGACTATCCAATCAGAGGACGTGAATACACTGACGTACCATACCACACCAACTCACAATCTGATTGGTTGAAGCAACAGGTTCATCTAAACTTATTTTATGCTTCCGGTTCTGCAGACTTTTGAAATTATTTGACCCCAGCAACAAATGGGGTGTGGTAGCTCAATGGTTAAGGAGTTAGGCTGTCAATCTGAAGGTTGTGGGTTCAAATCCCAGGTCCACTAAAGTTACCAATGTGGGTCCTTGGTGAATAAAATGTAAATGTAAATGATGCTTAAATGGGATTGATTAAATACTTTAACAAGAAAATACATATATAGAAGCATTGCAACCGGCGAAATGCTATTAATGGAAGCATATTCATGGACAAAATACAATTTACGTCAGCCAGATTTAGATATTTTTTAGGCACGGAGGCGGTCTTGCAGGCTCTGGCGGCCCATCACTGGATAGAACACATCAATACCCAAACATCCTCACAACAAACATTTCAAAGCATTGTTTCAAATGGCTGTTTTATTGCAGTTTGAGTAATTAGTATAACAAATGCATCATGATTTATTAATTTCTGATGACATATGGTCATTTTATGATTCAGCACAGTAAATATATCGTGCATTGGTCCTTATATTTTATTGTAATTGTCCTTTTTATTATAATCCCTTGGGGGACATCGTTTGATACACTGCATTTGATGTGTTCTTGGAACTCTGCTGCTGCACATTGTCTGATAATTCCATTTGCGTTTTGTGATGTTCTTTCTGGTGTAATGACTGTTTCGCACGCCCTCTTTTGTGTTGTGGCTTTATTATTAATATATCATTTACATGCTCTGCACATTTTCTACAGGTGCTACGCAGTGTGAACTTAATTATTAACTCTCATTTCCGAAACATCTGCACCCTCAGTGACCTCACGTGAACCACAATTGTTAACGTTGCGTTTAATTTTTTCATAATAAAGTAATTTTTTACTTGTTTTTATAATAAAATATATTTTTTTATTCATAAGTAAATATTTAGGAATGTTGCAAAGTTATTTTTATTTTTGAAACATTGCACCACCGCTCCTGGAACAATATCACATTGCTCATGCTAAGAATAGCACAGTGTTTATTGTAAAAAAATATTACGGATGTTAAAGTTACTGTGGTGTTTTTCAAGTGTACATAGTATGGAGCTCATTCCTAGGACTGTCATCTCTCATTAATTACTCGGAATCAACTACGGGGCAGTTGTTTAGTATTATCACTTACTTTACATATTACTGTAACTGATCTCCTGATGCTATGTTTATGACTGTGATGCTAATAAAACCCTGTGATTTAGTTTAATGTGTATTATTTGGTTTTATTTATTATGTTTCGGTTACCTCTCAGTGTTTCCAAATGAGGTATTCTCCAGATGATTGGTGGATAGGATGTAGGCAGTGTAAGCTGTATGTGTAAAGAATTTCAACAGCATAGAGTTGCGACTTGCGTGTCCTTAGATGTTTTTTTCCGCACAGTCAGAGGACAAACTCACATTCATTACCCCTTACTGCTGACAGTGTGGAAAGAATAGTGTGTGTGTGTGTGTGTGTGTAAGTGGCTGCAGCTGGCTTTTGATGCTGCTTCATACCACCCCTCCCTGACATTTCCAGAACGCTCTTCTGCTCATTTCCTTTTCATATCCTCTCACTTATTCTTTTTTCTGATTTTGTAATTGGCAGTGGCAGTATATTCAAACACAACATACTAATTTGGGGAGATCTGGTATCATTACAACATCAGAATGGTAAAAACCACAGTAAAAGTTGAATTGTTTTCAGATTCAGTTAATAGAATTGGATTTTCTTTAGTTGTTTATAAGAAGATTTTATTTTTATGGTGTCTGTTAGGAAATCAGCTAACACTATTGTTCTCAAGTGGGAATTTTAAAGTTGGACAAACAAAAATCGTTTTAGGGCCAAGTTATGAAACACCAGGGTCATGGACTGATTCACTTTAAATGAAGGTGTTGGAAATGACCTCATAAGTATTAAATTCTAATGTTAAGCAATAAGAAGGGCGGCACGGTGCCTTAGTGGTTTGCACTAGGGATTCCCGGTACGAATCCCAATCTGGGTGGAGTTTTCCATGTTCTCCCCGTTTTCTGCGTGGGTTTCTTCCGGGTTCTCCGGTTTCCTCCCACAGTCCAAAAACATGGATCAAGTCAATTAAATTCTCCAAAAGTGCCACATATAGAGTGTGTCTGTGTGAGTGTGTGCCCAGCGATAGATTGGCGTCCTGTCCTGGGTGTATCTGCCCAGCGCTCAAGATGTTCTTCCCTGGATGGGCATGAGGAACCCTCCCCGCAACCCTAATAGAGGATAAAGCGGAGATAATGGATGGATGTTACATATTGATGAAACATATCCTGTGAAAGTCAACTTTATTGTCAAACCTGCTATATGTACAGGACATGCGCAGTAAGAAAAACGCTGAAGTAAACATATTACACACATTGATTCCCCCTTAGCTTAGAACGATGTTTTACTAGTAAAAAAAATAAAGTAAAAACAGGTACAAGTAAAGCGATCTATGCTGTGGAGATTCCATGTTCTCCCCGTGTCCGCGTGGGTTTCCTCCGGGTTCTCTGGTTTCCTCCCACAGTCCAAACACATGGATCAAATCTCCAAATTGCCCCATATAGAGTGTGTTTGTGTGAGTGAGTGTGTGCCCAGCGATAGATTGGCACTCTGTCCTGGGTGTATCTGTCCAGCGTCCGAAACGTTCTCCCCTGGATGGGCATGGGGAACCCCTCCACGACCCTAGTAGAGGATAAAGCTGAAGGTAATGGATGGATGAAATGAAAATGAAAGAAATAGGTAAAAAATATAGCAGCAATAAATTATCAAATATGGTAGCAATGTACACTGTAGATATAAAATTATCAGCTCAGAAAATGAAATGTGAAAATTGAAAAGTGCTGCTGTTGTTTCATTTAAACACCTAAGTGACACTGCTGGTATAGGAATAATAATACCAATAATACCAATCAAATAATACCTCCTCTGTGGTGCTACTATTAGTGTTATAATCATTAGCAAACAGAGTAAATAGGGCATACACAGTGTGTACTGTAGTCCACAAACTACAGTCTGGTTGACTACAGTCTGTAACTGTAGAACTACAAAGTCCATCTTTACTGTAATTTTATCCTGGGGTCTTATTTGAATTCACAAGATTGATGAAAAAGCAGGGCGGTGCGGTGGCTTAGTGGTTAGCATGTTCTCCTCTCAGCGCTAGGGATTCCCGGTTCAGATCGCAATCTGGGTGGAGTTTCCATGTTCTCCCCGTGTCCGCGTGGGGTTCCTCCAGGTTTGCCGGTTTCCTCCCACAGTCCAAAAACATGAATCAAGTCAATTGAGTTCTCATGTCAATGAATTCTCCAAATTGCCCCATATAGAGTGCATTTGAGTGAGTGAGTCTGTGCCCAGCGATAGATTGGCGCCCTGTCCTAGGTGTATTTGTCCAGCGCCCGAGACGTTCTCCCCTGGATGGGCATGGTGAACCCCCCCTGCGACCCTAATAGAGGATGAAGTGGAAGATAATGGATGGATGGTGAAAATGCTGTGTTATGTTTACCAGTGATGCAGTCTGTAACAAAAAAAACACAACAACATATGCCAAGTGATTGGTTATTTAAAGCAAGGTTAAAGTGACTCTTTCTATTTTTTTTTAGTCAAATTAAAAATGGTTATCCTTTAATTTTGAGGATGTACTATTTATATAAGTGCCTGTCAACCCCAGTCTTGGATATTGACCTTCTTCTAGAGTTTAATTCTAACCACGCTCTGACACACACAAGGTCAAGCTCCAGCAGACGGCCGGTGTTCAGTGATATAAACAAACTGGAATCAAATTACATGAAACTAGTTAGAAGACATGTTGTTTTCATGTTCGTTTGAAGAGGTGAAAAGCATGGAGTAGCAAGGTCCCTGTGAGAAGGAGAAGGAGACGGTAGTCTGAAGGAGGGTGGGATTGAGGATGTGCGAACGGGGGCTGGAGTAAGTGAACTAGACTGAGTGGGAGTGAGTGAGTGAGCGAGCGAGTGTATGTGAGGGGAAGGACTGAGTAAGAGAGTGAGGTAGAAGTGATGAAATAGTAAGAAAGATTTGGTTTGATGGAGAAATGTGTGAAGCTGGTTGATTTATTATTTTTATTATAAAAATGTTTAAATCTACTGATTGAGCACTCGTCGTTGATCAGAAGACTGCGTTGCTAAAACGATTTAATTCTACAGCTGTGAAATACGCTGCGTTATGTTCGATTCTCATACATGCCCGAGGCACACCATGGTTTAAAATGCAGTGTAATGTTTCGCTAGTGTAATGATGAGTGCGAATGCGTCACGTCGAGCTGTCAAGTGCAGCCAATACTTGTGAATGAACACCAGCTCTAGGATGAATGAGGGGGCTGCAGTGTGTGTGTGTGTGTGTGTGTGTGTGTGTGTGTGTGTGTGTGTGTGCGCGTGCACACACTCATGTTGTGTTTATGTGGTTTATGCGGAGCTCCTTGCCCAACCCGTCCTGTTATTTTGTTCTCATTCATCCCTAACCCTCCTTTAATTGGCTGAAAAAAGAGAGGAGTGGGCATGCTGCAGTCTTATGGGGTTATCCCCCACTCTTATTCTTACAATCATAAACCCTTTTAAAAAATGTTTTGGTTCACGGTTGCTGATTGTCCACAAAACCTTTGTGAAACCACTAATTAAAAAATAAAAAATAAAAAAGAGTGAGCCACTGTGTGGATTCCCCCCCCCTATTTGTGGTATAGTGTTAACCATGAAATGAAGGAGTGTGCATGTGTTATCTGTTCTCCTTTTGGTGGTTTCCTGATTAAGTATTTATTTAGTACAATGTCCCAAAATAAGTTTATTTTTTATTTTTGTCAATCATTATTTCAGTCCAACATTATCTTATTTATTATACACATTTGCGTACTATGGCATTGCCAAATGTGCATGACCAATGATCTCTCAGGCAATGTTGTTTGAGAAACCTTCAAGTTACTGTGATGGACATAGACTTTACTGCCAAAAGTATTCATCCCAACGGCGTTCTGTGGGATTGAGGTCATTTGGTCTTCCACACCAAACTCGCTCATCCTTTGTCTTTATGGACTTTGCTTTGTGCACCGACGTGCAGTGATGTTGGAACAGGAAGGGTCTGTCCCTAAACT
Source organism: Corydoras maculifer (assembly GCA_019802435.1). Taxonomy (NCBI): domain Eukaryota; kingdom Metazoa; phylum Chordata; class Actinopteri; order Siluriformes; family Callichthyidae; genus Corydoras; species Corydoras maculifer. The sequence goes on from JAFMOD010000781.1 coordinate 2,689,725, forward strand.
GTTCTAAAAATATGAGAATGAAAGTTTTTAAAACCTCATCTGAAGAGTTTATGTCACTGGAACTAAGGGGCCGAGGTCAAACATCTGCAAAACTACTAAATCCATAGTCCACTAAACTTCAGCACAGTGCAGGCAGACAAGCACTATTTTCCTAACAAGTACCAATCACAAACGCGTCTGTCAGATTGCCAGACGAGAAGCATGATTCTTCCCACCACGGATCATGCCTCCAATGCTCTAAAGTCCAGTTGTGGTGTGCTTTTCACCACTTCATCTGAAGGCTTGGATATAAATGCTCAGCAATGAAAACGAATTCCATGAAGGTCTCTTTGCTATGTTAAGCTGATCTAAAGGGCACATGATGTATGGAGGACTGTAGCAACTGACTGCAGAAAGTTGACCTCTGCGCACTATGCGTCCCAGCATCAGCTGACCCACCCTGGCATTTATGTGACCCATCACTTTGTGGCTGAGTTGCTGTCATTCACAATTACTTCCACTTGACACCACAGTTATGTTATGATACCACTGTTCACTATGGTACCATGCTGGTGTTCTCTGAGCTCCTATGAGTAAATCATGCTTTCTTTTGCATAAGCTGTCTGCATGGCCAGGTCCTTGATTTTGTACACCTGTGGCCATGGAAGTGTTTGGAACACCTGAATTCAATAATTTGGATGGGAAAGCGAATACTTTTGGAAATATAGTGTACTTACATGGGCTTGGGAGTACTATGAAATATAATTGTCATTTAACATGGACACTGTAGCAGCACAAATTGCAACATGCAGATGTAATACACAAGAAAACATTCATTTATTCATTATCTTATGCTTAATTCTCTACTAGAGTCGTCCCCATGCCCATCCAAGGAGAAAGTTTCGGACGCTTGACAGATACACCCAGGACAGGGCACCAATGTATTGCTATGCACATTCACTCAGACAGACACACATACAAACACACTATATGGGGCAATATATTTAGAGCATTTCATTTACCTTGAATCCATGTTTTTGGACTGTGGGAGGAAACCGGAGAACCCAGAGGTGACGCACCCAGACATGGGGAGAAACTCCACCCAGTTTGGGATTCAAACCTGTATCCATAGTGCTGAAAGGCGAATAGGACATCCACAAGAATAGGCGAATAGGACATCCAAATATCATGCAATAATGCTGCTGGTTTCTCTGAGCTTCACCAAAGACAGTGCACCTCTATTAGGGTCGCGGGGGGTTCCCCATGTCGATCCAAGGGAGAACATTTCAGCACTGGGCAGATACACCCAGGACAGGGGCACCAATCTATCGCTGGGCACACACTCACTCACACAAACACACTCTATATGGGGAAATTTGGAGAATTCAATTGACCTTGATCCATGTTTTTGGACTGTGGAAGGAAACCGGAGAACCCAGAGGAAACCCACGCGGACTCAAGGAGAACATGAAAACTCCACTCAGATTGGGAATCGAACTGGGAATCCCTAGTGCTGCGAGGAGAACATGCCCTTGATAAGAAATCATTTTAGCTTGTTTTGGGATAAAAAAAACAGCTGCCAAGTTCTAAGTACCAAAGATCAAAATACTCTTCATAAGACTATTCAAAATATCCCAAAGTGTAAGATGTAGCATCGGTGATGTTTTAGAGGTGCATCAATGCCCACAACATATACTGTCTGCATATACACTGTGTAGAAACCAAGGATTGTAAGCCAGTTTTTAGTCACTGAATTCAGGTGTTTATTTTGTTCCAATGTTACAGGTGTAAAAATAAAAACGTGCATTTTGAACATGTGTACCGTACTGCTTAAAGGTTTGTAAAAACTCTATTTCTGTATTTCTGCATGGATTCAATCTTAAATTTTAGCCGATTTTTAAACAAGTCCCAAACGCAGATAGAGAACGGAGCGAATGGAAATAATCGAGTATGCAGAGAAACATAGTGTTCTGGTACACAATGATACAATTATAAAAGAAGACCATTCAAGCTTGTTGTCTAGCAGTTTGATTATTTTGTTTACCCATGAATGATTTTACTTCTATATTGTATAATTGTTAAACTGTTTGCTCTTTGTCAGGCATCTTCAGTTACTCTCTTTAAAGCTCACCTGAAAACATACCTTTATAGGCAGACATTTGAATAATTGAGCAGCTATTTTTAGCCTATTTTTTGTTTTATAGATATGCAGATGTTTATGTATATAATGTCATGTTTGTTAAATCTGTTTGCTTTTATGTTCTTGTTTCAAGTTCTTATTAGTTGTTGAAAAATGTACAGCACTTTTGGTTAATGCAAGTGCTCTATAAATAAAAGTTACTTACTTAGAGTGTTTTAGTATTACTATACTTTAGACTACTGCAATATTTGAATATTGCATCAGGAGTGTGCGGCTGTGTGTCCATGTGTCCATGTGTCCATGTGTGCGTGTGTGTGTGTGTGTGTGCGTGTGTGCGTGTGTGCGTGTGTGTGTGTGTGTGTGTGTGTGCGTGTGATCTAGCATTTAATCTAGCACCGATCCAAGAACTGATCGAACATAAACTTCTGCCTATGTCCTATTAATTAGCTGTTCATTGCATTTCAATCATTTTAAATGTTTATAACATCAAGTTAATAATTTTTTACAGCTACAGCTTTAAGAGTGCAGTGTTTGATAACTGAGGTAGTGAAGAGTGATATTTTCAAGGCCATGGTTTAATCTTCATCTGGAAAACTGCCCAGTGCACTTTGCTGAAAAATGAATTGTGTAGCAGAACACTGCACCTGGAGCTGAAGAGAACAGATTTTTGTAGCAATGCTTATCACAACCTCAGTGGGACATGAAGCCTAAACCCAAGTAACCTTGCAAAAGGTTGATTGGAGAAAATATATATTAAAAAAGGCCTGTCACATGGGTTACAGGTGTTTTTGTGATGTTGCATCAGTTGTCCATGTATTCATAAGGTTAATTGATTCACAAAAAACACAGTGGCTGATTTGGATTTTTAATTCCAGTACTTACTACCATTTGCCCTTGTATTGTTTTGAACCAGTGGCCAACAATACGGGTTTGGAGACTGGCCTTTCTGTAGCGTTTAGTTACAGCCACATCTACTGCACCTGCCCTAGATTAATATGCCTTCAGAAATCCCTAATTGGCTCTGTGTATCTAAAATGATACTCCCACTTATTCAACACTAATATGTCTGATCCAACTAATCAAGCATTGCTAGAAAAAATTAATTAGCTGGGTAATGTACATTAGACTACGGGTCTGCAGTCCTGCCAGGATGTTCCTGCAATGTCTTAAAGCACTTTCATTTTCACCTGAATTTAATGACTGAACCAAACTATTTTATCACTTGATCATTTAACACACTTGATTTTTATGTAAATGCTTGAGTATATCCATGATCTGTACATTTGTACTGTTGTTTTATACTGTTATCCCTGCAAAGCTCCTTAAGGAAGTAACCTTGCTCCACAGCACATGTGATCTGTAATTTGGCAGTTTTTGATTGTCAGAAAAACCAGAATCCTGTTACGCAGCGATCAGTGTTCACTTTAAAAACCGGACTAGATTATGTCACGAAATACCAGTTTTTAGACGATTTTGCTTTTAACGAATTTTACACAAATCATGTTTTTTTTTTTATAATAGTGTGTTTGTAACCATATTACAAAAGCAACAAGGCACTCGAGGTTGTGTATTATTGTGAATAAATCACAGGAAAGAGGTGTTACATCTGTCTTTATTAGATTGCATTATGTGGTTCTAAAAGAAAGGTGAAAGCAAAGTGAATTATCTGCAGTATTTTTTTTTTAACTTTTATATAACTTTAAATTATCATTCACCTATGACCATTATTAGGATAAGTGGCTCAAAAAATAAATTTGACTGATTTTTCAATAGATCATTCAGCCCATTTGTTCAGTACATTTAGCAATACCTCATTATAACAGATTAAACAGGTTTGATTAAATATTACAACCTTAATACAACACTGCAAAAACATTTTAACATTTTAAAGTGTTTTTTTTTTATATTTAACTAAATATTTTAATTTAATATTATTTATGTAAGAAATCATTTACAATGCAAGATTTTTAAAAATAATTTTAAGTAATCTTAAAATTTGTTTACTCCCTATACTGACATATAATTTGATTTAATGATAACAGATAACTTGTTTCATGTAAACTTTTTCTTGATTTGTGATTGAATGATTGATTGATTTATTATTATTATTATATATTTTTTTATTTATTATTATTTCCATATTTTTGCAGTGAAGTAATTTAATCTTTAAAGTAAATAAGAAATTAAAGAAAGAATTCATGTTTGTGCATGAACCTAAATTCGGTTCAGTAATGGAAAATAGCAGGAAGAAAGTGTTTGTATGTGGATGTCCTTGCTGACAGCCTGTTCACAAGAAGAAATGTGCGGATGAGTCAGAACTATCAGTGAAGGACTGTGTGTGTGTGGCACTGAGTGAGGAGAGATTTTGTGTAGGAGTGTTAGGACAATCAATACTACCACAAGAGTCTGTGAGAGAGCAGAGATCTAGGCATCATTAGGCTGTCTATTATTGACTCACTAAAGGGTTTGTGTTGAACAGTTTTACAACTTATTCTCTCTCCTACTTTCTATGTGTGTGGGGGGGAGGCAATACTATCCATCCATCAATTATCCTCTGCTTTATCCTCTACTAGGGCGCAGGAGGGGTTCCCCATGCCCATCCAGGGGAGAACGTTTCGGGCACTGGGCAGATACACTTAGGACAGGATGCCAATCTATCACAGGGCACACACTCACACACACACACACACACACACTCACTCACACAGACACACTCTATATGGGGCAATTTTTGAGAATTCAGTTGACCTTGATCCATGTTTTTGGACTATGAGAGGAACCCGGAGGAAACCCACACGGACACAGGGAGAACATGGAAAGTCCACCCAGACCGGGAATCCCTAGCGCCGAGAGGCGAACGTGCTAACCACTAAGCCACCGTTGCCGCCCCGGTGCAATACTAATGAATTTTAAATTAAAATATCTCATTATGGGCGGCACGGTGGCTTTGTGTCCGCGTGGGTTTCCTCCAGGTTCTCCGGTTTCCTCCCACAGTCCAAAAACATGGATCAAGTCAATAGAGTTCTCCAAATTGCCCCATATACAGTGTGTCTGTGTGAGTGTGTGCCCAGCTATAGATTGGCACCCTGTCCTGGGTGTATCTGCCCAGCGCCCAAAACGTTCTCCCCTGGATGGGCATGGGGAACCCCCCCGCGACTCTATTATAGGATAAAGCGGAAGATAATGAATGAATGAATATCTCATTATAGTCCGCTTAATAGTTTAAGAATACACCCAGGACAAAATGCCAATCCATCGTTGGGCATAAAATCGACATATTATAAAATGAATTAATAAATATATAAAACATGGAGAACCAGTCAAACATTTGGATACATTCCTTCTTGCTCTATTCTCCATTTCCCCCACTTAAAATAAAGATGGACATTGTAGTTTTACAATTGCTGACTGTAGTCCATCTGTTTTCTTTGTTTTTGTTAGTCTCTGTTGGTTCTCTGTTCTCTGTTGGTCAGGATCATCACAGAACAGGTATCATTTGGGTGGTGGATTGTTTATTGTCAGTTCTGCAGTGACACTGATGTGGTTAGTGCAGCAGCGCTGCTGTAATTTCATTTAAACACCTCAGTGAAACTGCTGGGATAGGAATAATACACCAACCAGATAATATACCTGGTACTATTGGGGTCCTGACCATTAGAGATCAGATTAAAGCAACACTGAGTGCACAGTATGTACTGCAGTCCACTAACAGAAACTACAAAATCCACCTTTACAGCAAGTGGAACTGAGAATATGGACAATAAGCTGAGCAAAAACAAGGTTAAAATTCGAATTATTGTTATATTTGATACAATAAAATTATTAAATGAATCCCTCTGTGCATTACATATAGTTATGAACAGCTTAAAAAACATATGCATCGTTAATAGATTAATCACATTCTTTATTATTAACTAAAGGCTTTAGGCATTCTGAAAAAGAAATTAGGACACAGCTATTATGTGACCCAACTTTACCTCAATCATGGACACAACCTCCACTTTAACACACATTTCATTTCTCTTGTTGTCCTTACTCCTGGCTAATCTCTCTCTCACTTTCACTCAATATGTCATATCCATAAGCGCTTCTCATGTTTGTCCCGGTACACATTTCTGTGCTTACATGCAATCGGATTTGACTCTGTCCTGCAGATGACAGCGAAGGGAGAGAGAGCAGAACTGTAGAGAGCCGTTATATAATCTGCATTCTTTATATGCATTTCCAGCAGCCAGCTATTTAAGCAACTATAAAACATGCATAACAGTACGCTCCCTTCTATCAGACACGACGTTTATCTTCCTTTCCAATTATATAACAGCTTTCTTAGGTCAACTTCTTTATTACAGCCCAGCTGATTAGTCCTGCCGCAACCATCTATTACCATCTATCGAAATCTGCTCACGCACCCCCGCTCACTCACGGCGACTGGCCATTAAACCAGCAGTGCCCTTAATTTAGTCATTGACCTTGACAAATTGGCAGGCTGTTGTACTGTTGAACTCTTTTAGTGTGACTTGGATTGGGTGGATATGTTGGGGTGGAATATAATGCAAGAACGTTCCTGAAATATATGTGAAATATTTAATTAGACATTAATTCCTTTGGTTTTAATTAGCCATGTTTAAATCCAATCTGTATTAGAGGCTTTTAATATAAGTGGAGACTATAATGCACCTTAGATATTAGTCTTTTGTCATGGTTATTCTGTTTTCCATCCATGCATTCATCCATTATCTCCCGCTTTATCCTCTACTAGGGTCGTGGGCGGGTTCCATATGCCCATCCAGGGGAGAACATTTTGGGCGCTGGGCAGATACACCCAGGACAGGACGCCAATCCATCGCTGGGCACACTGTGGCTTTGTTTTCATCACTTTCAATAATCACAGAATAATTTAAATACAATTTAATACTAATAATATTTTGATCTAATAGTGTCTAAGAAACTAGATTCAATGTAATTAACTGAGTAATAATATTTATCTGATTGGTCACTTTTCTAACAAAGTGCATATATATTTAAATTATGATTTTTTTAAACCATAAAAATATCAGGGTTTGACAGCTATTTGTGCCATTCTTCTGCAATTTAATCAAATTGAACTTATTAATTTATTTGATTAACCTAGGAATTTGTGCCACAGACAAATAGCCAAGCTGCTTTGGTAAGTTTCACACTAAAGCACAACTTAATGTTATTGGGAAATCCCTTGCTTTATTGAGCACTTGCATCAAACTTATCAAAAAGAAATACGAATGCAATTAATGACATGTTGCTCATTATCATGTTGTCAGTTTGGCACTCAATAGTTGCCAAGGAAATTTTTTGCAACATGTAAAATTTTTCTTTTTTATATATTTTTTTGGTTTGATCTGCAGTTCTGCAAATGGATCTCCTTTCATGATGTGCCTGATTTGTGGACCAACAGAAATTTGCTTTATTTACCATAACTGTAAATATTTGTAACAGAAGCACAATAAGAAGTAACGAAATAAGCACAGGAGAAAAAAATTTATGAGGGGATTTTCATTCTTAGCTACAAAAAATACCAAAAATTGAACAAGACACAAATGAGTCTTATGATTAAGCTTTTTGGTGATGCACCAGCTTCATGATTTAAGTCCGAAAATAATTTACCGGTACACAAGCAAAGCCTTTAAGTCTGTCATATCATTTTTTTTTGGTTTTGCAGATCTTATCTTGACCTTTAGAGGCCCTTTAAACTGCCAAAGGAGAAAGTGCTGTTTATACAATGCAAACTGCTGTTAAGAAAGTTCAGGGAAACTATGGAGGTCAGGATGAGATTTTACTGCTGTTACATTCGTTAATGGGATTTTGATGTGTAGTCTAACAGTTTTCGCCCAATGTTTTTAAAAATATGGAGCACGCTGTTGGAATATCATATCATTTCAGAGTAGTGCCTTGAATTACAACTTCAGATAATGTCCTCATCTGCTTTAAGAGTCTTGCGAGTTGATGTTTTATGATAATGATGTATAGATTTCTGCATGTATACTCAAAATGGAGTTGTTAGTATGTATAATGAATAAAAGTTCTTTTGTAGAATGTTGTTAAATGCTTTGAGATTTAATTAGTTTTTGTAATTTTAATACTTGTACCACTATTAACCATATTGATGAGGTGCTGTGTGTCCATCCATAGGAAAACATTTCAGGCGCTGGGCAGATACACACACAGGACAGGACACCAATCCATCACTGGGGACACACTAACTCATACACACGGACACATACATTAGACAAGGGCGTCTATTGATGACCTTTAAATCCTTGAATCCATGTTTTTGGACACAAGGAGAACATGGAATGTCCACTCAGATCATGATTCGAACCTGCATTCCCAGTGCTGAGAGGCAGATGTGCTAACCACTAAGCCACCATGCCAGCCTATTCTCATTTCACCTCATTATCTCTCACTTAATCCTATGGTAGTGACTAGGGTCACGTGAGGATTCCCCCTATGCCCATCCAGCTGAGAACACACTCACACAGACACACAATGTATGGGGCAATTTAGAGCTGCCAATTCACCTTGAATCCATCTTTTTGGACTGTGTGAAGAAACCGGAGAACCCAGAGAAAACCAACACAGACATGGGGAGAACATGGTAGCTTCACCTAAAGCGGGATTTTAACCTTGATCCTCAGCTAAACACTATGTCACCGTTTTCCCTGCCACCCTATCATCCATCCATCCATTATCTTCTGCTTTATCCTCTACTAGGGTCGCGGTTTCCCCATGCCCATCCAGGAGAGAACGTTTTGGGCGCTTGGCAAATACACCCAGGACAGGGTGCCAATCTATCGCTTGGCTCACACTCACTCATATAGACACACACACACTGTATATGGGGCAATTTGGAGAATTCGATTGAAATGTTTTTGGACTGTGGAAGGAAACCGGAGAACCTGGAGGAATATATATATATATATATATATATATATATATATATATATATATATATATATATATATATATATATATATATATAAATAAATAGAGAGATTTTGGTTTGTATTTTTTAATCACCTTAGTAACAATCAGCAAACAATATTGCTTTTACTTGGTAAATTCTTTATCTTTTGGCCATCTGTTTGGCATCATGTTGTTTATTCTTCTTTCTGCTGCATCATCTTACTTCTCATATGGTGTCAGTGTTTTTACGGTTTATACTAAAAACACACATTATTATGTGTCAGTAGAATTTTTTACCCCAGTTGGAAACTTTACATTTTATATCTGATGATCTGATTAGAATAGTTCCATGTGTTTAATATGAGATGAAAACAAAGTGTTTTATAACATTTTTTTCTGGAGCCCTGTGATCCTCAATTCCAAAAGTCACACGTAATTATACAAAAAATTTTAATCTGAACTTTAATAGTTTCAAGAAAACTGGATTTTGCATGGTTTTAATTCTCATACATTTATTCATTATCTTGCACTTAATCCTCTACTGATGCCAACCAAGCTATCGCTGCCCACTCACTCACACAGACACACAAACACACACTATATGGGGCAATTTAGAGCATTCAATCCTTCTTGAATCCATGTTTTTGGATTGTGGGAGGAAACCCAAAAGACATGGGGAGTGGACATGGAAACACCACCCAGATCGGGATTTATCTCTGAATTCCCAGCACTGTGAGGAGAACATGTTAACCACTAAGCCACTGTGCCACCCTAAATAAACAATGAAATAGTATGTTTTTATATGTGGTGGTGTTCATCCGAGGTTGTACAGACCTAATTGTGAATTTTTTATTTTATTTTTTTCATTATATCCTGATACGTAAAGTCATAATCGTCAAAATATTACATGACTATTCCTAATTGATTCCCAATGTACAAAGATAGTGCATCCAGAAAGTGTTGTTTGACATGGTTGGTTACATCATATGATGTTCCATCAAAAGTTCAACTTTGCTGAACTTTTTAATGGACCATAGTATCACATTGGTGGGCTGTCCAGTACCCTGTTCTCATTAAAACTCAGGAAGAGGTGAATTTATGGCAGGTACCAAAATCTTCATATGAAAGCTGGCCTTTCCTTTCTCTGTAATGACTCGAGCCAGATGTCTTGCCCATCATGAACAAACAAGCATTAAGTGTTTCCAGTAATGAAAGCTCAAACTTTAAATGAATAGAAGTGTAGTGTGACTGCAGTTTTGCATGTACTTTGTGTTGGATTGTACACGTTTCATGGATATAACATTGAAAGTGCAAGTTTATAAGCTTCAATTCAGAAAAATGGAATAAAGGCATGAACATCTCAGACTGTTTTACTTTGAAACCATTGCAATATCAATTTCTACATTTGTGATCATGAAAACTAGATTACTGATTACACATAATTTACTATCGAATTCCTAAAATGTTAGTAAAGTTGCAGAGGGTCCCCGTTTGAGAGTACACCAGAAGTGTGAATTAGATAATTCATGTTTGTTAAATTGACTGTGAGTGGGTGTTCAAAGTCTACGAGTTTTTGTTTTTGGTGTTTACCATCATGTTTAATGCATTCATGCACTAACTTGTGCCTTTTTTCGTATATGTAGTTTTAAAATCCATAAAAGCATCTGTAAAATCCATCCATCCATCCATCCATTATCTTCCGCTTTATCCTATATTAGGGTTGTGTGTGTGTGTGTGGGGGGGGTTTCGGGCACTGGGCAGGCACACCCAGGACAGGGTGCCAATCTATCGCTGAGCACACACACACACATTGTATGGGGCAATTTGACCTTGATCCATGATTTTGAACTGTGGGAGGAAACCGGAGAACCCGGAGGAAACCCACATGGACACGGGGAGAACATGCAAACTCCACCCAGATTGGGATCCGAACCGGGAATTTTGCGTTTTAAAGCAGAGTGCCAAATATGGGCATAACGGGGACAACAGAACAATGCATAATTTCAGTGGTATATCACACTTTATCACACTTACATTTTGGCTTGGTATCGTGTCAGCTAAGAACGCTAATGGCTGGAAACAAATTGGCTGAGTTAATCATGGCAAAAAGGATGAAATAACAATTGTGTGAGTTTATTCCTAATAACGATCTCATTAGCACCACAGCTGTTCTCAGGAAAGTGATCCATATCCCCTTTTCTCCAGATTTTCATTAAGCATGTATTAAACTTCATTCCACATCACTCTTTACCTCATTATAATTGACACAAAATATATTTATTTAGTGTAAAAATAGGGCTAAGGTGTTGGACATCATACGATTGCATTGGTGCACAAACACTGAAAAAAGGAGTTTACCCCATGTCCTCTTTAAGTATCCCCTTGCCCTCGGTCACTCTGTTTTCTATCTTTTTCCTCTCTTTCCTTTCTCTCTCTTTTCCACTTTCTCTCCTACCATCCTTCCTCAATCCCATCCCCCCTTTTTAACTTTTATCTCTTGCCCTTTTGAATTGACAGATGGACAGATTGTGGTGAGTAAGCTCCTTAATCTCACCTACTTTCCCTCATTTTTTTCCTGGCATTAGAAGATTGCCACCCTCCAGTGTGTGTAAATGTGTGTTTCTCTCTGAGTATAAATCTGCGCATTGTGTGATAATGTGTGTATGTAATAGGTCTGTGGCTCTGTTGTCGCAGTGCACAACAAAGTCGTATGTGTGTGAGAGAGTTTAGCTTGTATTGGGCTTGCAAATTGATAAGAATCCCATTAAGTCTCATCAGGAATTCACTTCGTGTCGGCTCTGCACCAGATCACTTCTCTATAGAACACAAGCATATGGCAAGGTGTGTGTGTGTGTGTGTGTGTGTGTGTGTGTGTGTGTGTGTGTGTGTGTGTGTGTTAGTGAGTGAAAATGTCTTATTGATTATCTACAGTTGGTGAAAACATTGGTGAAATCAAGTTATTAGTTGTGTTTACTTAATTTTACTTGTGATTTAAAATTTAAATGCAGTTTTTGCAGTTTTTGAAAACAAGTGCTATGAATGTAATAAAGTACCGGTACACAAAAATCCACACTCATTAAAATTAATTAATTCATTCATTCATTATCTTCCGCTTTATCCTATATTAGGGTCGCAGGGGGGTTCCCTATGCCCATCTAGGGGAGAACATTTCGGGTGCTGGGCAGATACACCCAGGACAGGGCGCCAATCTATCGCTGGGCACACACTCATACACACACTATATGGGGCAATTTGGAGAACTCAAATGACTTGAATCATGTTTTTGGGCTGTGGGAGGAAACCAGAGAACCAGGAGGAAACCCACGCGGACAAGGGGAGAACATGGAAACTCCACCCAGATGGGGATCAAACCAAAAATCCCTAGTGCTGAGAGGCGGATGTGCTAATCACTAAGCCACTGTGCCGGCCTTCATTAAAATTGTATTGATAAAATTGTATTGATAAAAAGATACTGCAATTTAAATGAAAGAAAAAAAAATACACCGCCAAGTGAAGCATGGTAATGGATTGATAATGCTTTAAGGGTGTTTTCAAGTTCATTTATTTCTATAGCTGTTCTATAACTTTTTACAATAGTATATAGTGTTTGGAGCCTAAAAACCCCAAAGAGTAAGCCAATGCGACAGTGGCAAGAAAAGCTTAAGCAGTTTTTAAGGAAGAATCCGAGGCTCAGTGGGGGACACATCCTCCTCCAGTTACCTGGCAGAATCGACAGTGTAGGACCCCCACATACAGATTTTTGTTTGAACCAAATTAAGTCCTCAATCTGAAATAAATACCGTAAACCTTTCCATCAATCTCTGATTAACTGATTAAGTAGCGGATTAATGCACCTTTTTTTAGTTTTATATTCACACAGTTTTATATTCACACACCTGCTGCATGTTGACATTTTATTTCAAATGAATAAATTCTAATAGGCACTGATGGTGTGATGAAAGTCAAGTGGCTGGAGATTGCCGAGCAGATGGATTGTGTGGAACAGAACGGAAATTTTCCAGCTCTTGTTGTCTCATCACGCACAAACACGTTCTCAGCTCAGATTTTTAAACAACTGTTAGATGCTGCCTTTACGTATCATTTTAACATTTTCTGATTAAAGGGTTGAGACATGCACAGCTTTCACAGTGTAAACAATGTAGTGACACTGAAACCTACAGCTGAATAATATATAAGCTGTCTAGATTTTGGCACTTAGTAAATTAAACATTGACATGGCATTAAAATTACCTCGGACCAAACACATCAACCACATAACCTCTCACTTATATAAATATATATATATAAACTTTTTATAAATATATACATTCATTATGTCCTTAGTAAGGCGAAGTAAGGATAAGTTATGCCTTTATTGGTCCCACAATGGCAAAGTGTGAGTAATTGGAAAGTTAAAAAGATACTTGTAATATATCTATTAAGAGAAGTAATTAAAAAACAGAAAAATATCATAAAAATACTAATCAGTATATAAAAATTTTTAATAAATGCTCAGTTATAATACTTGACATTTACACAGGAAACACAATAGAAAAACTCTTGCACAGAAACAAAGGATTGCACAAATCATAAATGAAGTAGTAATTGCAAAAAACATTGCACAGCAATAATCACGGAAATTGCATACATCATGGTTAGATAGTTATTGCAGTGTGTAGTAAGTGCAGCAACTTATTTCATAATATTTATTAATCCATTGCTAAATAATCTAACTAATATCATTTTTATATTGTAATATTTGTAAATGACAGAGCAATTTTGGAAATTCAGATATGTAAACCTGTGCATCAATCTTTTTTTATTATTAATTTGTGCCTCTTGTATGTTTAAAAGAACAGTGCTTTGGGCACAGACTGACACCCAGAAGAAGGTTAATTGGATATATCTCTTGTTTCCTGACACACAAACCTGTGCATGCATAGAGTACACATCACCCATGTGACAATTTTGTACAAAATATATGTCTGTGTTTTTTTTTTTTTTTTTTAAATAATAATTAAATAATCCCAATTTTATACACTATGAAAGATTTGAAAGCTTGGATGGGTCACTTCATTAGGACTATAGTTTATACTCACAGACTGCAAGGAAATTTGTGTGGAAAAAAAGCATGTGTTTGTCAGAATCAGAATCAGGTTTATTGGTCACATACGTGGTTATACATGGTACAGCCAGCAGTGAAATTCTTTTTTGACCTCTCCACAGAAAATAAAGTTAGTTTAAAAAGATATGAATAAGAAAAATAGGATAGAGTAAAGATAAAAATAAAGCTAAAATAAAATGTAACTATGTATTTACAGTGTGCAATGGAATTATAAAGTGGGTTGTGCTTTTTGTGCAAATATTGCAGTGCAGTGTTACAGGTTCAAGTTAATGTCCTTTTAGTCCTGGTTCAGGGTCCGAATCGCCACTGGGAAGAAGCTCCTCCTCATCCTCTCTGTGTTTGCCTTCAGGACATGAAAACGTGTCCTGATGGCAACAGTGAGTGAAGAGTTTGTTGTCCGGATGACTGGAGTCTTCCACAATCTTTTTGGCTTTGAACCAGCACCGCTTCCTGTAGATGGTCTGGAGGTCTGGAAGTGCTACTCGGATGGTTCGGCCGAACGTACCACCCTTTGTAGTTACCGTCTGTCCAGATAGGTGCTGTTCCCGAACCAGGTTATGATGCTCTCTGTGAGGATGCTCTCGACGGTGCAGAAGTAGAAATTCTGCAGGACCTTGGAGTGCAGCCTGAAGTCTCGTAGATATCGAAGGTGGTAGAGACGCTGACGAGCCTTCTTTGGTAGTTTGTTAATGTGTTAAATATAGTCACCCGATCTTGACACAATCTGTACATTAGTGTCCTACACTGTTGCTGCTGCCTGGCCGCTCAAGGAGGATGAGTCCCCCACGTAGTCTTGGTCCTCCCAAGTGAACTCCAAGGTACTTGAAGTTGTCTACCCTTTCTACTGCAGCGCTGTTGATCCTCACAGGGTGGAAGCTCCTCGTCTGTTTCCTGCTGTAGTCCACTATCAGCTCCTTAGTTTTGCTGACGTTGAGTTGGAGATTATTATACTGGCACCAGGTCTCCAGGTGAATAATCTTTTCCATGTAGGCCCTCTCATCGTTGTTGGAGATCAGGCCTACTACAACGGTGTCGCCAGCAAACTTAACGATGGTTGTGGAGCTGGAGGTGGCCACGCAGTCATAAGTGTATAATGAGTACAGCAAAGGACTCAAAACACACCCCTGAGGAGCCCCATTGCTGAGAATTTGTGTGTGTATATACAGTACATATGTGTGCACACTGCCGTCATAAATGTCTTTCTTAAATCAGACGTCTAACAGAATGGCACAGCTTGCATTAATGAGTGTTACAATAATTAAACAAGAACTTAATGTTAATTGGCTTGATGGTAAATGGTACACATTAAAAAAGCCGCATTACAACTTTAGATTTAGAGCTGTGCCGCGGTGCTGTAGAGCTAAATACATTGTTAACAGTAAGCAATTAGGTGAGTCATTCTTGCTTCGTTAAGCATGAGGAAAAAGGGAAGTGGAAATTCTTTTAATCGGCTCATTTTGTCACCTTAAATACGGTATAAATTACCAAATGTGGACTCCTGATCATTATTACTTTATCTGTTGAACATCTCATTACACATGCATGCAACTGTATGTTATGTTCATTGTATTTCTAATCTTCCTGTCCTTATCAGACTCATGGGAGGTGCTGAATCCTATTCCAGGTTTTATTGGGCTAAAGGTAGAGAAACACCCTGGGTAGGTTGCCAGTCCAGCCCATCGCAATGCATACACAAAAAATTGGTGTTTACTAAGTTCAAGTAATTTTTTTATAGAGCGCTTTTTACAACAGTCCATTGTCACAAAGCAGCTTTACAGAATGAAATGCCTTTAAACCCCCAAAGAGCAAGCTGAGGCGAGAACTCCCTGTTATGTTGTTATTTTAAGGAAGGAACCTTGGGAGGACCAAGACTCCGTGGGGGACTCATCCTCCTTGAGCGGCCAGGCAGCAGCAACAGTGTAGGACACTAATGTACAGATTGTGTCAAGATCGGGTGACTATATTTAACAAATGAAAAAACTCTAATTGGGAAACTATATGTAAGTCAATTAAGGGGGTCCTGCAGGATCGCCAGTCCAATTAATATCCATGTACTATTAACACATTCACATATGAGGGGAAGTTTGCATTGTGAGCTGTTCTGTTTTTTTACATAACTACTGACATGATTTTGGTTTGTGGAAAGCAACCCATTGAGAACTTCTCTACCATAAAATAGACACAGGGTCCTCACTTCTTATGGCACCATAATTTGACTGGACATCGTCAACATTTTAGCCGAAATTTCAGTAACATCATGGTTTGCTGCCTTGTTGGTTTATTTGGTAATCTTTTGGAACCAGCATAGACAATAGACTTTAATCCATCAATGCCAATCTGTCATCTTTGCTCTTTTGCGAGATCCCGAACCCTAGAGCTTAATGGATTGTTTAAGTTTATTTATGTAGCACTTTTTGCAATAGTACATTGTCTAAAAGTAGCGTTACATTATTCTGAGCCTGAAACCCTGAAGAGCAAACCGAAGTGAAAAAGTAAAAAAAAATAACCAAGGAAATAACCTTGTGAGGACCGAGACTTAGTGAGGGAGTCATCCTCCTTGAGCGGCTGGCAGCATCGATGTGTGTGTGTGTGTGTGTGTGTATATTCGTCCCTAATTAAATAAATACTTCTGCAGGAGCAGTTAATAACTGCTAATGCATCTGCACTGTATGTATGTAAGAAAGTGGATTGTTATGCTATCTGAAAATACAGAAAGCAAAACTTATAATGGTCTAAAAGTAAATATTAACTGTTAATGATGCGACTAGCTGATGCAACAAAAGCACTACACATGAAACAGCAGGTCATAAATTGGTTTGGAAAATGCCAAAGTGTTTTTAGATTTTAACTTTGTATGTTTTACTGAATTAATCACTTGTGGTAGCGGAAATACTATAAAAATTATCCAACTGGAACTGAATCTTATGCAACGTGTTTAGATGCTTGCTTTAATGACCTTCGTCAACTACCACCAGGAAGTAAAGCATGGTTGCCCTCGCAAGGGGGCAGAAACTGGGTCGGGGTTGAATCTTTCAGGAGTCCAGATTTAAAGCATATATCACATTTAACATGAATTGGATTCATTTACCACAAAAATCATGGCTTTGCAATAACAATCTCGGTCTTTAGACATTATAAAAAAAAAAGTATGATCATCAGAATCTGTTTGCCCGGGAGGGGTATTCTGTTCCATTCTCATTAAACATGAGACTAATCTTTAAGGTTTGTTTTTTGTAATGCTTTCAAAACGGTTGTTAATAGACATTTATTATTTATTTCATATAAATGAATACATTTGGGGGGCATAGGCGCTAGGGATTCCCGGTTCGAATCCCAATCTGGGTGGAGTTTCCATGTTCTCCCCGTGTCCGCGTGGGTTTCCTCCGGTTTCTCCGGTTTCCTCCCACAGTCCAAAAACAAGGAACAAGTCAATTGAATTTTCCAAATTGCCCCATATAGAGTGTGTTTGTGTGAGTGTGTGCCCAGCGATAGATTGGTGCCCTGTCCTGGGTGTATCTGCCCAGCGCCTGAAACATTCTCCCCTGGATGGATAGATGAATACATTTTGGGGGCGGCATGGTGGCAAGTCCACCTCTCAGCGCTTGGGATCCAGGTTCGCAAAACGCTCTTAGTGGAGTTTCTAGGTTCTCCGAGTGTTTTTTTCCAGGTTCTCCGGTCTCTTGCCACAGTCCAAAAACATGGATTCAAGGTAAACTGAATGCTCTAAATTGCCCCATATAGATTGTGTTTAGAGTGTGCGATGGATTGGCGCCAGAAACGTTTTTGTCTTGATGGGCATAGAGAAACCCCCCCTCAGCCCTAGTAGAAGATTAAAATGATGAATGAGTGCATTTAGGCATATTTTTAAATTTACAAAAGGTAATATATAACTTCAAAATAAAAGTAAAAATTGTTATTTCTATGTGTTATGCAATGGCACCTCCTAAGTTAGGACTGAGTCTCAGGACCTGAGATGACGGGTAGTCTTTAATGCAGTAGTCACCAGGGGAAACAAGACAACACGAGCACAAGCACAAGAACATGACCAAAACATAGCTGAGATGACAAACATACAAACAACATCAGAGACCAGGAAAGGCAGGGCATGTAAACACATGACAGAATCCAAGTGAAGGAAACTACTCCGCTAAACCTAGTGAGTCCAAGAGGGTGGGCGATGAGATGGAGTCGTAAAAATATGCCCAGAATATTATACTTGTATATTTATACTTAGTTCATCCCTAATTTTAAGATAACAAACAGTTTTATGTTTGAATAAAGGTTTAGATTCTCAAACAACTAAATAATTGTTAAGTCGTAGGCTAATTCCCGATCCCTCCTTGCATTATGACCGGAATGCCCTTGGGCAAGGCACCTAACCCCAATTTCTCCCCATAGGTGCCACATACAGGGCTGTCCACGGCTTCAGGCACGTGTGCTCACTTCATTCAGTGTCTGTTTCACTGCACGGATGGGTTAAATGCAAAATAGTTAAGTGCAAAATAGCTCACTTCATGACTTTACTTTACTAAAAGATTTTTTAAAAGTGGTAAAGGAAACCGTTATTTAATTTTCTTGTTCTTTTTTGTTTCCCAAAACTTATGTGGTAATAAGTGCTAAAAAAAAAAAAAAAAAAAAAAAAAAAATCGAATGTTGTCACTAAAAGCAACATTCAACCATTATCTACTGCCTACTCCTACAACAGGGGGTTCCCCATGCACATCCAGGACACTGAGCAGGTACACCCAGTACGAGGTGCCCATCTATCGCTGGGCACACATTATATGGGGCAATTTAGAGCAGCCAATTTACCTTAAATTCATGTTTTTAGACTGTGGGAGGAAGCTGGAGAACCAGAGGTAAACCCACGCTATTGGGTTTACTAGGTGCCTTGCCCAAGGGCACTTCATCCATAAGTACTTGGTGGAACCAATAATCGAACCCGGGACCTTCAAGTCACAAGGCTGGTTCCTTAACCACAAGCCTACAAATGCAGATGTGCTGAAAATAACCATAAATAAAAGCAAACCATCACACAAGCACCTTAAAAAATGAGAAAAAGAAAAAATAAATATTACTGAATATTTTTTTTACATGCACTATTTTTGTTCATAGTTTGCAACAACCTGTAGGGCCCTACACCAGTGTGAAACACTTGCTTCTATTCTTGACTGGTACCAGCTCTTGTCCTGTTTACATAACCATGTTCTTACTGCATGAATTTTACTTTCGTCATTTTGAAAGTGTGTCTTACAGAAAGCAGCTTTCAGAACCCAGAAAGATGAACATCTAAAGCGGGAGATCTGGGCTGTACGGTGGATGAGGAAACACTTTTTTTGTTTTGTAAAAAAGTTGCTTTCTTATGGTGTGATTTTGTAAAAAGCGTAGCCAGTTTTCCGAACTTTCTGTGCTGGGCCAAACAACCTCGTCCCACTTAAATCTCCAGTACATGTGTTTACTTGTATCTGGATGTCAGTGACCGTAAATAGCAAAGCTGAATTATACAAACATTGGGACTGCGTTTGTTGAGTCATGTGGTGAGTCATTAATGTTTACCGTAATTAAAGCTGTTGGTTCCCGCTGTCTTGTCATAGACATCACAAACCGGCATTCATGAGTTTTAAAAGTTTTGGGGTAATTACCAACCCTTTTATTAAACTTTACTAAATGGATGTGTTGACGATTTTCAGAATTGACGTCACCGTTGCTTCATTCTTTTGCTGATGTCATATATTCATGGCCAACCTTCTTTCTTGTTATTAAAATGCTGTAGAGCACTTTAATAACATGGATGTGAATCCACACACCACACAAAATTTGGAGTTTTCGTCTTCTCTCAAAGATGAGGGCAAAAGAAAGTGTGCTTGTTCCCGATATTAATCCACACATTGCATTCGATAACCACGACATTTGACATACCCTTCAGGAGATATGTGTACTCTGTACAAGCACAAAAAACATCTTAAAATGTCGCACCACCTCGTTGTAGTTTGCCAGTGGTCAGTGCTATTGTGTGCAGGGGAATGTAATATTTAGGTGATGAGGAAGTTGTTTTGTTTGAAATGTTATTTCCCCCATTTTAATATAGCACATTCATTCATTCTCTTCCACTTAATCCTCTTCCTGGGTCAGGGGGGGGCGTTTCCCATTCCCATCTTTTTTTTTTATCCTCTTCTGTGTTCGTCCTGCCCAGCGATGGATTGGTGCCCTGTCCTGGCACCCTGCCCTGGCACCCTGCCCAGCGTCCGAAACGTTCTCCCCTGGATGGGCATGGGGAACCCCACCGCGACCCTAATAGAGGATAAAGCGGGAAATAATGAATGAATGAATGAATGAATGTATTCGTCCTTTCTATGAATCCGGTAAGTGCATTTATAAAGTATTCATAATGCTTGTCATGAACCTTTGTTAATGTATATAAATGTTTTTTTTTATCACAGTCATAAAGTGTAATAACAATTTGAAATAAGGCTTTATAACACAGTCACATAATTCATTATAATAAATATATTAAGTAATAAAACGTATTTAAAGTCTGTGGATGTTTAAACAATCTTACTAAAAAGTAAAGTAAAGACTTATGCCTGGAAAGAGAGCTTATAAGCTTTTATAAACAGATATGAGCACTTATAAAGTCATTTTCTTTCATTTTCTTTCAAACTGTTTATTAAACACAAACGTTGAGGCTTTATGTCGCTGGTTTCTATAATAAATTGGGGTCATTTAGCAGACGCTTTTATCCAAAGCGACTTACAAGGTGAACACAGGGTTCATCACAACATCCCTGGAGCAATGAGGGTTAAGGGGGGTCTTGCTCAAGGACCCACACTGGTAACTTCAGTGGACCTGGGATTTGAACCCCCAACCTTCAGATTGATAGCCCAACACCCTGACTACTGAGCTAACCTGCCCCTATAATAAGTTGATGAACATTTATAGTGCGTCATGCCACTGTTATGAAGCCTTCTGACATGTTATAATAACACTTTATAGTGTTATGTACATCTACATCACAGAGTTATGTACATCTGTTGAAATTAACAAATGCTTTTGACAAGTATTATAAATCATAATAAATGTTTTATGAATGCACTTATATTGCATTATCAATACCGGATTTAGGTTGTGTTACCAAATTTTCTTTGATAAGAAAAGGACTAGTGCATCAGGTTACAAATTTACATGTATTTGCCAATGAATGGAATTATTTTAAACATTGAGATGAGAACGTCGGTCTGGTGATGAGAGCGCTGTTCATTACAAGTCTGCTTATGAGAACGAAAACCGATCTGGCCAAAATGTGGCAGGCTTCCAGGAATCTCCTCTTTCTAAGTGAAGGTTGTAAGATGAACTTGTTTTTGGTTAATGTCTTCCTGTTTCACAAAGCAGTCAATACTTCTTAAACTTGTATCACTTAAGCTACTGAAGTATGGATTACAGTCCTTAAAAATAGAGACCAGGGATTCCACCATGGGGAAATAGTGAGGCGGTCAATAAGGGCATCTTTTAAAAACAGCATTGGAATGCAACTCTGCAGCCTGATCCCCAAGTTGAACCTGCCAGAACATTCTGGCGCCTTCAATCAGAAGGGAATCCCTTTTTCCATTTGGTTTATGTCAACAAACACAAAGGGAGGGAGGAAGCAAGGAAGGGAGCGAGGGGGCAACAACCAAGTAAGGAAAGGAAAATGCAGAAGAATGAGGTTGCATATTTTTGCGGAAGACGGATACACTTTCCGTGTCGGGCGTTGCTGCTGTTGCTAAAACGGAATATTAAATTCTCCTCAGATTAAAATTCTGTGGCCGATAGTCCATTATGGATAACTGTTTCCAGTTCGAAGGCTGTTGTGACACCCATGGGAGCGCTCCAGATGACATCTGCATATGTGACATAGTTTCCATAAGTTTATAGTGTGTGGAGGCGCAAACACTTGCGGATATTAATTGTGGGCTAGCTTTAAAATGGGCTCATATTTAAGGTCGTGTTGTGTCATGACTTGGGTCAGTGCAGGAGGAAATGTGTTCAACTCATCAGCTCATTATCAGGGCAGTGATGGATTAAATCAGCTGGGTTTGGGGATAGAGGGAACGCAGTGTGTTTTCCACTGTGCTCTGCTGTGTTCTGCTCTGCTGTGTGACTTTATTTTGAAGGCAGATCAGCCTGGAGACATATGCTTCTGCCTGCCATGAAAAAGAGAGAAAGGTCAGGGGTTGTTGATAGACTGTCCTGTCAGAGGGATGAAAGGAAAGGTAATACTGAGGATGTCCTTGAAGATCTCTCTTGCTCCCTCTCTCTCTCTCTCTCTCTCTTGCCCCCCCCCATCTCACTCACTTCCCCTCTCTCTCTTAAGTCTCTCACTTGCTTCCTCTCTCTCACATTTGAAACAAGTTTAATTGCTGCACTGTGACTTACAACACTGTCATTTTGGAAAATAAATTAAAGTTTTTTTTTTAAGAACCTGACTTATGGTTTTAGTTTTTATACGTGTTGCTAGGAAGAAGAACATCTCACCTGAAACTGATACTGATCTGACACT
This sequence comes from Corydoras maculifer, assembly GCA_019802435.1. Taxonomy (NCBI): domain Eukaryota; kingdom Metazoa; phylum Chordata; class Actinopteri; order Siluriformes; family Callichthyidae; genus Corydoras; species Corydoras maculifer. The sequence goes on from JAFMOD010000781.1 coordinate 2,712,444, forward strand.
GAGCTGACATACTATAACCAAGCAGTGTGACATTTGTAGATGTGATTGTGTGCCTTACACTTACATTTATATTTGTATAAATCAAAAATGGCATACCTGCAATAATAATAATTTCAAAAGTTGGTCAAATTTTATTGTTATTTGGATTAAATGAACAAGGTAAATAAGTAAAGACTTCTCTTTCTTTGACTCGGTTATTGTTTGTTTATAGAATGTAAATGTTCAAAAACTAATCAAGCATTTTCAAATTTAATTAAGTAAAGTTTTTCCTTTAGAGAAGCAGTAATGAATTGACACCCTCACTGAACACTTTTATTATGTTAATTGTACCTGTACAATTTAGATCCCTTCATTTGCTCTAAGAACATTTTAAAAGATTTTGCTGTGTGTTAATTTAAAATGGCTTTTCTTACCACGGTTGTGTATATTTGAGCCATTCTTTATTGAACTCCCTCATCAATAATTACAAGAGGTTATATAGATAAAGATTCTTAATTGCACCATTTTCAGTAAATTCAAGTGGTTTATTTTGAGTGCTTTTAGTGTGGAACCAACAATTATTAAGTAAACCATCTGGCACCACCAACCAGGCCCACGTCAAAATAACTAACATGTCTGGACACGCGCCTCAACACAATGAGGATGGGAGACAAGATGTGCCAGACCCAAATAGATCCAAAACTGTTATTTAAATACTTCAGTGTTTGAAATGGAACCGGTGGAAGTGCAGAGCGCGGGGGAATAGCAAACACACCATGCTTTTTTAGTGTGTCGTTACTGACTGCCATGCTCTACATTCTCTTTTTTTGACTCTCCCTCGTCTTTTATCCCTGTACAACGATACAGATGATGATCTCAGTCAAGCCACAGATGAAATCCATTACCTCACACTATTTCGTGATATTAAACATTGATTTCATATTATGATGGCGAGATCCAACAAGAACCAGAACGAGGTTTATTTACGACCTTTACGAGAGAGAGAGAAAGAGAGAAAAAGAGTCCATCATGATGCCGTCTTCTGCTTGTGGGTTTTTGACATTTGCTACTTGCATGCCATGTCGTTTGCAAAGACTCTTTCAGCTGTTCTTCCAATGCTCTCTGAATCTCCGGCGATTTTCTCTCTCTCTCTCTCTCTCTCTCTCTCATTTTTATTTTATTTAATTTAAATGCTTTTATTGGCATGACAAGTATTAAATTCTTTTGCCCAAAGCTGTAATACAAAACAAAAACAACAATAATTACTAGAATGTACAATATTTAAAAGGAAAAAAAAATACAACAATAATAACAAGTGAGTGAGTGAGGTAGGTAGGTAGGTCAGTGAGTGTGTGAGTGGGGTAGGTAGGTAGGTCTGTGAGTGAGGTAGGTAGGATGGTTGGTAGGTGAGTGAGGTAGGTAGGTGAGTGAGGTGAGTAAGTGAGGTAGGTAGGTCAGCGAGGTAGGTAGGTGAATGAGTGGGGTAGGTAGGTCAGTGAGTTAGGTAGGTCAGTGACTGAGGTAGGTATGTGAGTGAGTGAGGTTGTTAGGTAAGTGAGGTAGGTGAGTGAGATAGGTGAGTGAAGTTGTAGGCTTCGGCTTGTGGTTAAGGAACCGGCCTTGTGACCTGAAGATCCCCAGTTCACTTCACTTCACCGGTGTGTTTATTTGTGTTTCACCGCTCGTTTGGATTAAATGTGGAGGATAAAATTCTCTGTGTGTAAGCACAGTAGGCAAAATAGATCACTTCATGTGTGTGTATTGGCTGACTTGGACACTCTCTTTGTCTCATCTGGTGACATGGAGAGCTGTGTCCTGACAGCATTTTACATACACATCTGTGTTCCCCCAGTAGGTGGTGCAGTTTTTCAGTGGGGGTGAGGTCGGTATTATTGAGTGATTTGTGTGAATTTGGTTTAATATTAATTTCTGATGTCTGAATAGCTGGTAATTTTAGAGAGGAAGTGCTCTCTCCTAACGGGGCAACCAGGACCGTCTGTGTCGCCCTGTCTGTATGGCCAGGTGATGAGTTTGTACCTGGTCACGGTGTGTCTTCGTTCAGGATCAATCACTGTGTTCAGATACTCTGCCAGTGTGTACGATCTGTTTAGGGCCAGATAATTATACTCCATTTCATTCTGGGATTGACTTTCAGCCTCCCACTGACATTAATAATGACATTTTAGTTTCTGTGTAATTTGGTTACATAGTAATTTGGTAATTTCTTCCTCTCTCTCTGTCTCTCTTCAATGGATATCGCACACACTGACAGCCCCCCCCCCCCCCCCCCCCCCCC
>JAFMOD010000781.1:2769963-2792641 GCA_019802435.1 Corydoras maculifer
ATATATATATATATATATATATATATATATATATATATATACATATATATACAGGTGGCTTAGTGTTTAGCATGTTCGCCTCTCAGCACTAGGGATTCCCACTTCGAACCCCCTTCTGGGTGGAGTTTCCATGTGGGTTTCCTCCGGGTTCTCTGGTTTCCTCCCACAGTCCAAAATCACGGTCAATTGAGTTCTCCAAATTGCCCCATATAGAGTGTGTATGCGTATGTGTCTGTGTGAGTGAGTGTGTGCCCAGCAATAGATTGGCGCCCTGTCCTGGGTGTATCTGCCCAGCGCCCGAAACGTTCTCCCCTGGATGGGCATGGGGAACCCCACCGCGACCCTAATTGAGGAGAAAGCGGAAGAATATATATATACACACACACCACATTTTTCCTGGATGTTAAGTTATGAATATTCAGTTGGGAAACTGTATTCATTATGCATGGAGTGAATGCAAACATGAAGTGGTACTGCAAAGAAATCCCTTCAGGACAACTGTCCAGCAGTTTTACTAAATTTTGCTGTGCAATATTAACAATTATCGGACAATTTAATAACTGGATCTTCCTTCTTGTAATGTAATATTACTAAGTCTTTTATAAGGCTTGAGGTGAGTGCAGCACAGTGAGTGCAGCACAGTAAGTGCAGCACAGTAAGTGCAGCACAGTGAGTGCAGCACAGTGAGTACAACACAGTGAGTTTCATTTCTAATCTTCCGGACTTTTCAAAATGTTGTGAAGTGCCACATCTGCCTGACTGTTTTTTCTTCTTTTTTTCTTCTCTCACTTTTCTTACATTATTCATTGTCAAGTGTTAATAACTGCTGAATATTTTGTTGTGTACTAAATGCTTCATTCTGGCAGATTTCCTAAATAACGCTATGATCAATCCAAGTGTTTTGGAATGCACTTCAGGTGGAGGTTTGGTGCTATTAGTGGTTATCACGTTTGCATCCCGATCTGGGTGGAGTTTTTATGTTCTCCTTGTGTCCACAGAGGTTTTCCTCTGGCTTCTTCGATTTCTGTCTACAGTCAAAAAAAACATGGATTCAAGGTAAATTGAATGCTCTAAATTGCCCCATATAGTGTGTGTGTGTGTGTGTGTGTGTGTGTGTGTGTCTGTGTGTGTGTCTGTGTGTGTGTGTGTGTGTGCAATAGATTGGTTCCCTGTCTGGGTGTATCTGTCCAGCACCCCATACGTTTTCCCGTTGATGGGCATATGGAACCCCAACCACGACCCTAGTTGTTAATGTATGGATATATTATTTAGTCCTATTGCTACATTCTTATGCTATCAAGCACTTAGCCATTTACATAATTATATGCTTCCACCCTTGTGGAAGATCCATTGCTGTGTCCCACTGTACAACTTAAGATCTAGAATGCCATGGTTGGATGAGTTTGATATGGGAGAGTTTGATTGACTTTAATCTGCTGAACACATCTGGAATGGATTAGAACAAAAATTGTGAACCAGACCCCAAAGAAGATCCTCTGGATTAATTGGCCAAATTCCAACACACACTCTAAAAGCTGTCATGCCTGAAAGGGGAGACTTCATATAAGAGAATGTCATATAAGCTCCTTTAGGTGTAAGTGTACGTGTTTCAGGTTGATTGTCTTTATAGTGTTTCCCTGTCCCTGTATATAAAGACATGGTTTCACGGGTTTGGTGTGGAGAATCTTTAGTGGCTTAGACAAAGCCTTAGCCTCATTTCATAGCTGGGGTAGTTTTACACATCTACCAGCTGCCATAGTTTTAGACTGCTAACAGGCTTATAATGTAATTAATATATATAGATGTTAATGTAAATATAGTGTTTAAATGTAAATATATAGTGTCTGACAACATGAAAAAAAACTTTTACAGACAAACACCTGAGCATGTTGACCCTTTAACATTGAGAAAAAGGTAAACACGAACAGTTCACTGAATTATATTTCTCTTTTTCATGGCTCAGATCCATCAGCTCATTTGGTGCATGTTAGTTAGTCAGCAATGGGGTGCTGTTTTTTTGATGCATACAATAGAAGAAGTCATACAGTATTCATGACGTCTATTTCCAAAGTACTGCTAAATATTCTGGCATTACATTGGAAATAGACTTCATGAATTCTGCATGACTTATTCTTATGTGTACACGAGAAAACAGCTTCCCAGTGAGAATTGATTAACATGCAATGAATGAGCTGCAATCTTTACAGTGAAAAAGATAAACATGCGAGGTCTTTGTCTCCAAAGGTCCTTTCCGTGTTGCCAGATGCATAATAATGTAGTAAACCGTGCAGCTTACATTAACACAGATATAATGTTATACAGTCACTTTATGATTGCTGGTTTTTGCCTTTTTTATTGAATTGAATACATTTTATACATTGAATACATTAAATGCATATTAATATAATAACTCTGACCCCATAGTTGTTTAGGATCTATATATTTAGAACAGCCATTAGAACAATGCAACCATTTTATTTATTGATTGATTTATTTTTTGTCATTCAAATTTGTATTCATGAAATATCACGGGTACCAGCACTGTTCAACATATCTTCATAAAATGAAATAAATAAATAAACAATGCATATGACGATTATTACACAAAATAATGACAACACAAATTTAAATACTTTACACTAAGGTCATGTTAAGTGAAGTGGTTCCAAAAATTGTCCCATATTGTTTGCACTTGCCCTCCCCAGCATTCTGTCAGTCCATATATGTATGTATGTATGTATGTATGTGTGTGTGTGTGTGTGTGTGTGTGTGTGTATATCCTGTACAGAATGTATATATATGTGTGTGTGTGTGTATATTTATATATGTATATATTCATTCATTCATTATCTTCCGCTTTATCATATATTAGGGTCGCGGGGGGGTTCCCCATGTCCATCCAGGGGAGAACGTTTTGGGCGCTGTGCAGATACACCCAGGACAGGGCGCCAATCTATCGCTGGGCACTCACTCACTCACAAAGACACGCACACACACTGTATATGGGGCAATTTGGAGAACTCAATTGACTTGATCCATGTTTTTGGACTGTGGGAGGAAACCGGAGAACCCGGAGGAAACCCACGCAGACACGGGGAGAACATGTAAACTCCACCCAGATGGGGATTCGAACCGGGAATCCCTAGCGCTGAGAGGCGAACGTGCTAACCTCTAAGCCACTGTGCCGCCATATATATATATATATATATATATATATATATATATATATATATATATATATATATTATATAAGGTTGTGCTGTTCTAAAGCTGTAATGTTTTCTTTATGTCTTTACTTTTAAACACAGCACATATAATATACTGTAAGTCATAATAACGACTTGTATATTAGTAGGCTTTTATTGATGAAAGGCTGAATAGTATAACCATATCATCAACAGTCTGTCATCATGTGTATTGTGAACTGTCACGTTGTAATTAAAACTGCCCACGCTCTTTATGGAGCTTAATATGAATTCTAAATTTTGATCCCTGTGTTTCAGCAGGATTCACAACAGACTGAGAGCTTTATTCCGATATCGCATTGCTTTAGCTCCCCAATATTGTGTACATGGAGCCTAACTGCGTCGAAATCTGGCCTTTAATCTGCGTGGGTGTGCTCGCTGCATGTGCTTTCATGCTTATTTGGCTTAGTAAATAAACCCTTCAATTTTAACAAGCTTAAACCCAGCTGTGATTAGCTCTGTGACCTGTGTGGTCTGTGTCTGTCTACTGTATACTGTACAGTTGGTAGATGAGTTATCTTTTAATAGTTTGCTGTACTTTTTTGCATTTTTAATTGACTTTGTAGAGCAAGTGATATTTGAGAGGTTTCTGTATGTGTCTTCATTTGTTCTTCTAAGGAATATATCAAAAATTAAGAAGACATTTTTTAATCATTTGTAACACATATAGCAATAAAATGAAAGAATATGCAGTTATTTATAAATAAATAAGCTATTTAATTGAACAACATGGAACTGTATATATGCTGTACAAGAACCTATCCCTAAAATATTTTCTTTTGTATAGTGGGATGTGTGGAATAATGGCACATGGTGCCTTTATAAAAGGGGCCAAACGCAGATGCAAATATTCGGATGAATAATGAAAAAAATGTCTTGTCCTGTAGCCATGGTAGGCTCTGTGGAAATGCTTGACCTGCAAAGGTGGCACGTGTGTAAAGGCATCAAAAAAAGAATTGTTGGTCAAAATGAAGTTACACAAATCTGCTGCTCATGTTCATAACATAAAGGTAATTGGCCGACAAAAACAAATATTATATATTTATGTCTATTGTATATTTTATATATGAAACAAAAATCTATATTTAAAATGAGACATTTATATAAGCAAATAACAATGTGTGTAATAGCAGACGTTTTGTACAGATATAAACTGCAAAGTGTGTGTGTGTGTGTGTGTGTGTGTGTGTGTGTGTGTGTGTGTGTGTTTGTATTTGAACTGGACTGTATGGGTTATCCTATATAACCAGTTTTTCATTCTCAGACCCACTGGCCTATTTACCCAGTTCCTTTAGCAGCTGCATGGCTACTACTTTTGTCACCTGAGACACACACACACACACACACGCACGCACACACACACACACACACACACACACATGCTCATCCACTGACCTATTTTTCAGAGCTTATTCTAACACCCCAAAAATACAGAAGTAGTTATATAATAATCTAGAAATCTACAGGGTTTTCTCTCTCCCCCCCCCCCCAACACCCTCACATTCATACATTTACCTATTGCATCAGTTAAGTTGATTAATATATACACATTTCAAAAGGTGGTTAATAAATAATAAATAAATGCATAATGAAGTTAAAGATGATGTGCTTAATAATAATGATAGTAAGCTAAAATTTCTAAATTTAGAGGTAAATTCTATATGGGTTAATGTAATTGTAATATAAATCACAAGGTGAGTTTTATTTAAAAAGAAAAAACATAATTAATTTATTTTACATAATTACATTTCCCTAATATATGTCAGCTTCTGTAAAATAACAGCAATTTTATAATAAATCAGTTACCATGTGTTAAATAAAAGTCCACAGTGGTAACTTGGCAAATCACATGGGTATAATCCTCAAAATTTCAATAAACAGACTAAATGTAAATGTAAACATTAGACTTCATGGGGTGTGGTAGCTCAGTAGTTAGGGCGTTGTGCCATCAATCTGAAGGTTGGTGGTTCAAATCCCAGGTCCACTGAAGTTACCAATGTGGGTCCTTGAGCAAGACCCTTAACCCTCATTACTCCAGGGTTGTTGTGATTAACCCTGTGCTCACCTTGTAAGTCGCTTTGGATGAAAGCATCTGCTAAATGACCAACAGTACAAAAGTACTTCATGCAGAATGCTAGGCAAATGCATCGAATAAAGATATTGTTAAAAGAAAAAAAAACTCTTAAACCACAAGTGCAATTATCAATGGGAAAGTGCACTGCTCTGTGATTAATCATTCGTTAGCTTTATAATGGACCAAGAAAGTGCCATTTCCAAGGTTAATGTATTTACTTACCACACAGAAAATAACAGTGACCTCCAACTACACCACAAAGTACATTAAGTGCAAATGCAGGCGAGCGACAGTCACTCTAGTGAGAACAGACGTGAGTAATAATTGAAGCTATTTGTGTTAAATGAAAAAAAAAAAAAAACACTACCCGCCTTCTCATGGGAGCAAGCATACATTTCTATTGTAGTAGCTTACAAACTCCAAACATGGACGAGGTGGCACTTTTGATTTATGCTGCTAAACCCAGCAGGTTTTATACAACGTTCATGATTAGTCTTCTCATTCGCACTGATGCAATATATTTTTTCAATATATTTTTTTATTAATCAATTTATTTATCATTTGATATTTATTTTCTTTTTAGGCACCGTGGCTTAGTGGTTAGCACGTTTCCCGTTGCAAATCCCAATCAGGGTGAAGTTTACATGTTCTCCCCGTGTACACGTGGGTTTTCTCCGTGTTCTCCGGGTTTCCTCCGACAGTCCGAAAAACATGGATCAAGTTCAGTTGAATTCTCCAAATTGCCCCATATAGAGTATGTCCGTGTAAGTGAGTGTGTGCCCAGTGATAGATTGGTGCCCTGTCCTGGGTGTTTTTGCCCAGTGCCGGAAATGCCCCCCGCGACCCTAATAGAGGATAAAACAGAAGATAATGGATGGATGGATGGACTAGCATGCACCGTGGCAAACACACATACAGCTTCGTAATACCCTGGACACCCGTACCTAATTATATCATAGTAGTGACTATAAAATGCCTACATTTACACTAACCGTGTATTAGGAAAGTAATTTTCCTCTTAACCTTCTAATTACAGAGGAACGAGAGGGCAGGGAACAGTACTTGACATATACTAGCCATTATTTTCATCAACCTTACATTAGCGCCATTGCTGAGTGCCATTTAATCACCAGCGCTCTGTCAAATGAACAACTTCCTATTGCTTTATCGCAAAGTGTATGAGAAACAAGTCAACGACGCTGCAGCAAATTTCCCCTACAACAGTCTTTTATCATTATAATGTCACCCGTTAGCATGCTCGTTTGAAATTAGCACTGCCAACTTCTAATGTACAAAATGTAGCATATATTCATATCGTATTGAAATGGTGATTTTGTCTCTTTCTTTCTTTTCAAGCATAGTCTTAGTCTTTTTAAGCATAGTCTTTTGCTAAAATTACAGCATCAGTCAATATACAGTAGTTATACATTGTACCGCTATTAACTTTGCACAGCTAGATTGGGAAATCTTTGCTCATTCTTTCTTTATTACTGAACTAACATTTATTACATTTATTAGTTCAGTTATTACTGAACTAACATTCAGTAAAATGTCATGGCGAGCAGCAATACTCCATCCACAGATTTCTATTGGGTTTAGGTCGGGGTGCTGATGGGATTCGGCCACTCAGGATCATTCACCTTACTTTCCTCAAGCCACTGCTGTGTTTAGGGTCATCATTGTGCTGAAAGGGGAAACCCCTGCTTATATGCAGCTGTCTAGCACACATGTTTTTTACAAGAACAAGAGTGTATTTGAGGGAGGCCATTTCTCCTTTACTCCTGATCAACTGCACAGTTTTTGCTAAAGAGAAACATCCCCATAACACAATGTTGCAATCATCATTCTTATTAATGGGGATGGTTAATTATTTTGTATTTATGGTGTTTTATGACAATCTAAAATAAAACTTGCATGTTCTATGCAATAAGGATGTCTAGCACACATGTTTTTTACAAGAACAAGAGTGTATTTGAGGGAGGCCATTTCTCCTTTACTCCTGATCAACTGCACAGTTTTTGCTAAAGAGAAACATCCCCATAACACAATGTTGCAATCATCATTCTTATTAATGGGGATGGTTAATTATTTTGTATTTATGGTGTTTTATGACAATCTAAAATAAAACTTGCATGTTCTATGCAATAAGGATGTCACACATTGTATCGTTAGTGATAATATGGGTATATTAAGTTATACATTTATAATTACATGGTAACTACTTTAACATGGTATCTACTCATATTTCATTCGTTTACCTTCAGCTTAATTCTCTACTAGGGTCATTAGGGGGGGGTCCCCATGCCCATGCCCATCCAGGGGAGAATGTACGGGGAGGCGTCGGGCAGATACACCCACGACAGGTCGCCACTCTATCACTGGGCAAACACTCACACACACACACACACACACACACACACACACACACACACACACACACACACAAATACACACAAACATTTGATATTTTTGTTTTAGGGATATATATTTTTTAAATAGGAGCTGGAAACAGATCTACTACACTGCATGTGCTGCACTTGTCTCATATGTCACTATATGAATTGTAAATGTTGCTTCTGCTTCTGCACCATTGCACGTTTGTTATGTGTCTGGACATCAGGACTGATGTTCCTCTGTTGAGATGAACAGTGTAAATACAAAAAAAAATTTAATCATCCTTAATTGGGAAAATAGACGCTGTAAGTCGAATCAAATTCCAGCAAACCTATTTAATATTCTCTCAATCTGTTGCTTGCTGGCACTGGATTACATAATACCCAAATTACACAACTCTCCATCAGGGAGACCTCTTGGGACCCCACACATCAAATAACATGACATGCTGTTGCAGTCACACACAGATTTGGACATGTCTACTAAAAAAAACAACACAACATGCTAGGAGACGCAATCCCTGCAGAAAACAGGACCCTTTGTCCTTTCTCAGGTTTATAGCTACGAGTTCAACTGCAAACAAACTGTAGAAAATTGGTGTTTATTTTTTCCTACAAAAAAAGAAAAAATCTAAGCAGGATTAATTTAGTGTCCGTCTGCCAGCTGGTACGAGGGGTTTCAAACATTTTGTCTTCATGAGCACTTGGAAAGTCTTGGAAGAAACCTGCAGCTTCTCTGCTTCCTACGCTTTGTTACCATGGAGATTGACATTTCAGGTTCGTTATCTAGGCCACAAAAGCTATAAAGAAAAGTAAAATCTGTAGTGATTCAACCCGATACCAGTCATGTATTCACAGTAGTGACTTCAGACAGATGCTTTTATATTTGTGGGTTGCAAAGCTTGAGTTTTTTATAAAACCATAGCCTGCTTGCATAAACAAAAGCTGAGATCCTTCTCATTGATTTGTCTTGGTGATTTTTTTTTGTATCAAACAAGAGGAAAGTAAACAGAAAATATGAAGTCTAAGTAACAAGCTGGTGAAAAACCCAAGTTTCTAGAATGGTATTACAAATCTGAAGGCTAATTCGAATAAAGCTGTACATGCTCATTTTCTGTTTCTGTAAAATCATTGGTTGATCAATGTATAAAAGTATAATTGATTCCTACATTTATAGACTTTACATGAGCAAGAATGTAAGAATCTGTCATCTGCTAGTGTGCTGTCTACTTAAACATCAGCAAAAACCCAAGTCAAATGAAATATGCATACAATTCCGCATGTCTAAAGATGCCATTTGTTTTCTATGGGATGTCAGGACTTCTAAATGCATTTGCATTGTGGATCCAATGTGATGATGGATTGTGGCATCTTAGCAGACTACATTAAATCAGTTGCTTATTGTTTTGCAAAGAAATCCAGCTTGTTTAATTCATCAAACCAATTTTTAGGGTCAGTGGTGGTTGTTTGGTATGCTAACCACACAATGTGGAAAACTTCTATTTTAAATGGATTGCATCACATTTTTTGGCTCTGTGTTTTGTTTTGTAGTTATAATCCTTTTCCCATTGCAAGTAAAAACATGGATTTAAACTTTTAAATATTTACATACACAACTGTCAAAAAATGAACAGGGAATAAAATGTGTTGATTTCAGATTTGTTTGATAGATTTTAAAATATTGCTATACTGCAAGACTACAAACTTCATCAGTGAAAGGTAATTGAAGTTAAAATACACAGTACAAATCAGTAAATAATAATAAAAAAGGCAAACCGTGGACAGAAATAATATACTAACAAATAGAGAACCATGAAGAGAACCATTCTTAAACATAAACCTTATTCTTCCCAGTAAATTGGACTTTATGGAGCAACAAAAAGAAACTGTCTGCTGTTTGATTTTATAGTAGCTGCAGCACTTGTTGAAAAGGTCTCTGGTGTATAACATGAAGCACGTTCTCCAGCTGTTCTAGATGACAAACAGTGAGTCATAAGAGCAGAGAGATCGAGAGGAAGAGGAACAATGACAAATGACGAAATATATGGATTTTTACACAGGATGAATAACAAGGTAATAGTGAAACAACAACTTTGCCTGTAGCTATTTCAAGTGAGGAGTGTCATGACATAGACATGTAAGAAGACATCAGTGACCAACCAAGGTCTCCACCAACAACTAACATGATTTTGTGTGGAGGCAGGCCCACATCCCAGTTTATCAAAATATCTATATTCTTAAATCCCTTACTCTGTCCCTTTTCAGAAAAAAATGTGATTTAGACCCAGGGCAAAAAAAATCTTAAAAGTCTTAAAGAAAATTCTTTAAAAAGTCCATCCATCCATCATCTTCCGCTTTATCCTCTACCAGGGTCGCGGGGGGGGGGGTAGTGTTTCCTATGCCCATCCAGGTGAGAACGTCTCGGGCACTGGGCAGATGGACCCAGGACAGGGCGCCAACCCTGAACACAAACACACTCTATATGGGGCAATTTGGAGAATTTAATTGACTTGATCCATGCTTTTGGACTGTGGGAGGAAACCAGAGAACCCGGAGGAAACCCACGCAGACATGGGGAGAACATGGAAACTCCACACAGGTTGGGATTAGAACCGGGAATCCCTAGTGCTGAGAGGCAAATGTGCTAACCACTAAGCCACCGTGCCGCCCTTCTTTAAAAAGTGAATCTTATATTTTAATAAATATCCTATATTATATAAATATATATATTTAATAAATAATTATTATATATTTAATTATATATTTAATAATAAATATCCTATATTATATAAATATAAATATCCTAGTATAAATACTCTAGTTTTCAAGAATAAATTGGCTTTTTTTTGCAGTGAAAAGAGAGTTGACTGCGTGAATTCCAAGCTTGTGGCTTTATAGGAAGTCTGTGTCATCTAAAGTAATTTTATTTTCTGTGGGTACTGACAATGGACCTGTGACCTTGGATCACTGTGAATGATATGATTAGAGTTAATATGCAGTACCAAACAGTTCAGCTGTTAACTTTTTATAAGTTATTACTCAATACTCATTTAACCAGCAGACAATGTTCAGTAGATGAAAGTGGAACATTGTATGTGTGTATATATATATATATATATATATATTCATTCATTCATTCATTATCTTCCCCTATATCCTCTATTAGGGTTGCGGTGGGGTTCCCCATGCCCATCCAGGGGAGAACGTTTCGGGAGCTGGGCAGATAGACCCAGGACAGGCCGCCAATCCATCGCTGGGCACACACTCACACAGACACACACACTCTATATGGGGCAATTTGGAGAATTCAATTCACTTGATCCATGTTTTTGGACTGTGGGAGGAAACCGGAGAACCCGGAGAAACCCACGCGGACACGGGGAGAACATGGAAAATCCACCCAGATGGGGATTCGAACCGGGAATCCCTAGTGCTGAGAGGCAAACGTGCTAACCATTTTGCCGCAGCTTATATATATATATATATATATATATATATATATATATATATATATAGTAAAGGCACCAGCATGAAAAGCTCTTATCAACTGCATCATATGTAAATAAAATGTCTGTTCACATTTTGCTGTCTTTACAGATCAGTCGTGTCCTCAGACCTGGAGGCCGTTTCATATCAGTGACCTTTGCACAGCCACACTTCCGCAAGAGACTGTATGCCCGCACAGAGTACAGCTGGTCCATCAACCACTATCACTATGGCGACAGCTTTCACTACTTTCTTTATGTTCTCACCAAGGGGGAGGAGCTTAGCCCAAGTGATGCAGCGTTGGAGAAGAGCGTGCGTTTGGAAGAAGAAACATCCACGTCATCTATGGTGACACTTCAGGAAGACGAGCAGGAGGATTTTCTGAACAACATCAGTCTTTAAGTCTGAATTTGAACTTGTGCCAAAAACTGAGGGTCAATTTAATTTTAGACAGAATTGCTTTCATATTTGACAAGGTTCTCGTGATGTTCCTAAAGCTTAACCATTACTTCTGCACCCACAGCACGATTCCACCTGCCTTTTAGTTAGGATTGAAATCATGATGTTGGGACTTTGGATGTGGAATGGTCTGAATTTTGCACATTTTAAAACATGCTGCTTGTCTGTCAATATTTTTTATATACATTTTTAACAGGGATAACACACTGTGGTTAGTTTGTAACAGCGATCAGCCCAGCGCCCAACACATTCTCCCCTGGATGGGATGATTAAGAAGAAGAAAATGAATGAATTAATGAATGAATGAATGGGTTATTCTTGATTTGATAAAATGTTTAGGCAGCCATAATGTTTTGTACATTTTAATTAGTATGAAATATAAATTAATGAGGGGTGGCACGGTGGCTTAGTGGTTAGCACGATCACCTCTCAGCACTAGGGATTCGAATCCCAATCTGGGTGGAATTTCCATGTTCTCCTTGTGTCCGTGTGGGTTTCCTCCGGGTTCTCCGGTTTCCTCCTGCAGTCCAAAAACATGGATCAAGGTCAATTGTATTTTCCAAATTGCCCCATATAGAGTGCGTGTGTGAGGGGCTGCGTGGGGGTACTGATTAACAAGTACACCTCTCAGCACTGGGTATCCAGGTTTGAAACCCCAATCTAGCTTTAATGTTCTCCCTGTGTCTGCATTGCTTTACACCAGGTTCTCACAGACCAAAAACATCGGTTCAAGGTGAATTGCCTGCTCTAAAATGCCCCTATAATAGTGTGTGTCTATGTGAGTGAGTTTGTGCTCAGTGATGGATTGGCGCTTTGTCCTGGGTGTCAAATACATTTTCCATTGGATATGCATGAGGAACCCCCCCCTCTACTTGACCCTAGGTAAGAAGATAATGAGATGAGATGAGATTAATTAATTATTCATACAAATAGTGTTTTTAGTAAACCATTGTAACCTGCCCAGACACAACACAAAACAGTGACCAGATTTTCAAATTGAAAATTCTGATTTTATTTAAACTGGTCATTGTTAGACTGGCACGTGGAACCATGACCACAAACTCAGAGCCATATCCAGCCAGGACTTTTCAGTGTGCCAGCTCTCATTCTCATGCTCAGCTAAGATTCCTTCTTCCCCTTCATTTAAACCTCACCTGTTCCTATTTCTATGCCAAATACACTGCGAGACACCTATGTCACAGCTTTTGCTTTGTTTTTATTGTTTTTAGTTTTGCTAACAAAATAATTTGATTTACTTTTACATCTTCCTCTCTTTCGTCTACATTGCTTCTTGCAGCTTAAAAAAATCATTCACTTGTGGAAAAATCCCTCCATAAAGGATGTTTTAAGACTGGCTACCAGGACTTGGCAGCAGTCATTAATAAATCCAAAATCATTTATTTTTAATTAGGCTCTGAAATCTAATTACAGGCTATTTTTGTAGGCTAGAAAAAGGTACTCAGATTTCAGTTCTGCCATCCTGTTCCAGTACTGCTGATGGAAGTACCTGGAAAAAATGTAGTCATAACTTGGTTACTACTCATTTATATAGGAAAACACACTTTTTGTTTGTGTTATAAACTTACATGCATATGCAAATCATTTAACAGTCCTGGTAATAAAAAAATAACTGAGAACACATCTTAGGAAAATAACCTTGAATGTTTCAATGCATAGTTAATATTTGTCTCCAGAATTTAACACATTGACAAAAATACACATGTTGGAAAAAAGGCACCGCTATTTTTATTGAGGATTTAGGAAGGATTTACATGGACTCAATGGTGTTGGACAATTTAAAGGTTGTGGATTCAAATCCCAGCTCCACAGAAGTTACCAATTTGGGTTCTTGAGCAAGACCCATTGCTGCAGGGCTGCTGTACTGTATAGCCAACCCTGTTCTCTGATCCAACAAGGCTGGGATATTTGTAATCCATCCATCCATCCATTATCTACCGCTTTATCCTCTATTAGGGTTGCGGGTTCCCCATGCCCATCCAGGGGAGAACGTCTCGGGTGCTGGGCAGATACACCCAGGACATGGCGGGCACACACTCACTCACACAGACACACTCTATATGGGGCAATTTGGAGAACTCAATTGACTTGATCCATGTTTTTGGACTGTGGGAGGAAACCGGAGAACTCAAGCCGACACGGGAAGAACATAGAAACTCCACCCAGATTGGGATTCGAACCGGGAATCCCTAGAGCTGAGAGGCGAACATGCTAACCACTAAGCCACCTTGTGAATCACTTTGGATAAAAGCATCTGCTAAATAAACTTTTAACTCAGTTCCAGCTTTATGAAGGTCTCTGTCGGTGTGATGTGTAAGTGTCTCGATACATTTGTCCATGTGCTTTTATACTGAACTTTTATACTGAACTGATCAGAACTTGTCTTTGTACGTTTCCGTTAAATAAATTCAAAGAATGTGAAGATTTTTTTTTGTATTACATTTAACAACATGTTCTATCCTTTTGATAGATGGTTGTATGGATCATGGACCCTAAACTCTTAAAAATAAAAGTGGGGCAGAAAAAGACTCTGAATCAACAGGAATAGTCTGATAGCACATAAAAAACAAGACTATAGAAATAAGGTTCAGCAGACAAGTCTCAAGATGAAAGTGGGAGTGAGCCAAGTGACCTCCATAAAAAAATTGAAAAAAAAATATCCTTGTGGAGCTGAAAATATGGCACTTTTTTCCTTTGTGTTATCAGACACTGCTTATTTCTCCAGGGTGCGTTGTACAACCTTCTATCAAATGTGTTTCCAGGAACACACAGCAGTGGGGCACTGCTGACTAAGTACAGCACGCAAACTGCTCAGAGTGCTTTGATTACATAGATAGGATGCGTTTATTGTCATACATTTACAGAATCTGGAATAACTACTTGTATACACTCGCCGGCCGTTTTATTAGGTACAGCTCATTGTATCTCCTTTTATCCTATAGATGTACTTTGCAGTTCTAAAGTCCATTCTGTAGTCCATTTGTTTCTCTTCACACTTTGTCTATTTTTTTTTTACCACTTTAACTCTGTCCTCTGATGATCAGAACCCCCAGAGAGGGTATTATTAAGGTGGTAGATGATGTCACGAGATCAGACACCTTTATGTTCTGATTGGTTCTTTGTCCAGCAGTTCACTGCGGTGAACATGCTAAAGCGATCTTACAAAGTATGTAGAGAAACAGATAAATAAAATGGCTGATGTGTGAAGTGTATAGTACATATATCTGTTTGGGCGGCATGGTGGCTTAGTGGTTAACACTTTCGCCTTGTTAGCGCTTGAAATTCAGATTCGAATTCTAATCTGGGTGGAGTTTCCATGTGCTCCCCGTTTCTGCATAGTGTGCAGACCCTAGTAGAGGATTAAGTGGAAGATAATGAATATAGAGTGTTTATAGAAATAGATCAAACAGTGCTACTATATATATATATATATATATATATATATATATATATATATATATTATATATATATATATGTATGTGTATGTGTATATATATATTCATTCATTCATTCATTATCTCCCGCTTATCCTCTATTAGGGTCGCGGTGGGGTTCCCCATGCCCATCCAGGGGAGAACGTCTCGGGCGCTGGGCAGATAGACCCAGGACAGGGCGCCAATCCATCACTGGGCACACACTCACTCACACAGACACACTCTATAGGGGGCAATTTTGAGAATTCAATTAACTTGATCCATGTTTTTGGACTGTGGGAGGAAACCGGAGAACCCGGAGGAAACCCACGCAGACACGGGGAGAACCCCCCCCCCCCCCCCCCCCCCCCCCCCCCCCCCCCCCCCCCCCCCCCCCCCCCCCCCCCCCCCCCCCCCCCCCCCCCCCCCCCCCCCCCCCCCCCCCCCCGAACCGGGAATCCCTAGTGCTGAGAGGCGAACGTGCTAACCACTAAGCCACCGTGCCGCTTTATTTATATATATATATATAAAACTTATCAGAGAGAGGGTTTGAATCATAGAGCAAGGTTAACAATGATAGATGGCCCATGGATCAGTGAGGGTTAGGTGTCTTGCTAAAAGGCCCAGAACCATCAACTGTCCAATCGATAACCCGCAGTCCTAACCACTGAACCACAGTAACACTAACAGCATTAGCAGCAGCAAGTTGCACCAGCAAAGCAAGTCCACATTAACCTTACATTTATAACTTGGTTTGAACTATGGCTGCGTTTGCATTTATTTCGTTAAACTAAATATTGTTCCTTTTTTAATCGAACAGCACCATGAAATTTGAAACTCTTCAATGCTTTGTGCCAATTATTTTGCCTTAGATTTCTGATTCTGTACGATCCATTTTTACCATTTACATGGTAAAATTCTGGCGATTCTGTAGGATCCATTTACACTTGTGAAGAATTACTCATGTTGTGCGCTCATTCTTTTAAGTTTATCTTGCATCAGGTTTTCCACTCGTTCGAATGAAAAGCCATATTAATAGGGGGATTTTACAGTCAATAGTCCTATTTAGTATGAAGCACCACCGGAACTGAACATTGGCCGTTTTAATGGGGTGTTCAGACTAGCTGCGATAAAGGTCATTGTGTCATCTTTTGATTCTCATATTATTTTTGATCGAACAGGAATAAACTTTGTTCACTGCTTTGGGTGATACTGTAGAAAATGGAACTGTGAAGGTGTCAATCAGCTCATCTAGAATTTATTTAAATTCAAATAGACTGCATTGGCATAAATACAATCACTGGACACTTTATTGGAGACACCTAATTGTTTATTCATGCTGTGTCAATTTATAAGTTCTACTTACCGTACAGATGTGCTTTGCAGTTTTACAATTACAAATGTAGTCCATCTGTTACTCTACATTATCTCCTATCCAATGGTCATGATCGTCAGAAGACCATCACAGGGCAGGGATTGTTGGGTGATTGAAAATTTTGAACACTGCAGTTATAATAATTTAGGGGTGAGTGTTGGTGTGTGAAGAAGTCACAGCTGTGCTGTTGGAGATTGTCTTACAAAATATTAAACAATTGGACTACATTTCATTACATTTGGTTATTTAGCAGACACTTTTATCCAAAGTGACTTACAAGGTGAGCACAGGGTTAATCACAACATCCCTGGAGCAATGAGGGTTAAGGGTCTTGCTCAAGGACCCTCAAGGAATTGAACCACCAACCTTCAGATTGATAGCCCAACACCGTAACCACTGAGCTACTGCACCGGACTACAGTCTTTAGAACTACAAAGCGTGTGTATGTAATACTTTAAACTGATAAAATTGAGAGTGTTTAAACACCCCGTATATAATGAAGTGGTTACTGTGTTTATTTACAATACACTGCAGCACAAAGCTGGGGCGGGTTAGCTCAGTGGTTAGGGTGTTGGACTATCAATTTGAAGGTTGGTGGTTCAAATCCCAGGTCCACTGAAGTTACCAGTGTGGGTCCTTGAGCAAGACCCTTAACCCTCATTGCTCCAGGGATGTTGTGATTAACCCTGTGCCCACCTTGTTAGTCGCTTTGGATAAAAGCGTCTGCTAAATGGCCCCAATTTAAAGCTGTTCTAATGTGGACTAGTAACTCAAAAACTGAATAGTTAAAAACACATTTTAATTCTTTCAATTCTAAGGCTGTAAATGATCATCTATAAATGTAATGTTTGGCAAACAAATTGAATTGAATTCAAAAGTATGGTTTTAGTCTTTTAATATTTTATTTTTCTTTTAAAATTAAAATTTAAGAATGCTATAAAACCCCAATTCCAAAACCGTTGGTACACTGTGTAAAATGTAACTAATCCTACATCAGACAAAAAATAAGACGATATTCCTCTTGCAAAAAAACTTCAGCAAATGGTCTCCTTTCATTTAATTGCATTATATTACGCTCTTTACAAAAGTACATTGTCACTAAGCAGCTGTACAGTGTTCTGAGCCTGAACCCTCAAAGAACAGGCCGAAGTGACAGTGGAAAGAAAAAAACTCCCAGTTATTTTTGAGGAAGTAACCTTGTGAGGACCGAGGCTCGGTGGGGAACTCCTCCTTTTTGAGTGGACCACCATGTACAGATTGTGCAGTGATCAGATATCCATTTAAAGAAATTTTGAAAACATATCAGTTCAGTGAGGCCATCGTGGTAGGACTGCAAGACTATGGTGTGCTGTCATTAAGAAAGTAAGGGAATTTTTTAAAAGATTGTAAAAACTAGATTAAAATATTCATATAATATTCAACATTCCACTGAATGAACTTTATGTATAATTAAATGTGCATTTTGCATATTGTGCTGAGTCATGTTTAATGAGCTAATGAGTCTGTGTTGCAGAGTCACGTCCGGGTTCGAAACAGCCTTGTGTAAGCCCTTCAGATCCTTATTCCCTCCTCCTGTTTAATTCCAGCTTTTTACACACCTGCACCAGGTAATCAACACCTGATAGCTTAATTACCCCCCTCCCCTTTAAAAAGAACTGACTGACAATTATAAGCTTAGAGCTAAAAATTCATTCATTATCTCCCGCTTATCCTCTATTAGGGTCACGGTGGGGTTCCCCATGCCCATCCAGGGGAGAACGTCTCGGGCGCTGGGCAGATAGACCCAGGACAGGGCGCCAATCCATCGCTGGGCACACACTCACTCACACAGACACACTCTATATGGGGCAATTTTGAGAATTCAATTAACTTGATCCATGTTTTTGGACTGTGGGAGGAAACCGGAGGACCCGGAGGAAACCCACGCAGACACGGGGAGAACATGGAAACTCCACCCAGATGGGGATTCGAACCGGGAATCCCTAGCGCTGAGAGGCGAACGTGCTAACCACTAAGCCACCGTGCCGCCAGAGCTAAAAATCTAAACTAAAAATCAGTTCGTCATTATGGTAGAATATCTGTTCCAAATAATCAGCAAAAGTCCAGGTTTCTTATTCTTCCCACCATTTATTACTTCACCAATTACAGTGAACATGGCATCATAATATACAATTAATCATTCTCAGAATGTAATTACATTTTCTGTTTTGTGAAATGATGCCCAGGTGTAGAGAAGTAGGTTTCATGCACTACAAACCATTATTCATTTCTGAATATTTGAATGGTATAAAATGAACAACAAAAACAATGTCCAGAAACTCATCAAATAACGGTGTTATTTGAAGACCGTGGTAAACAATATAGTATCGTATAAAGTCACCAATTTCTAACAAATTCATCAACAAAGCTCAGGTCACAGTATATGATTTCTCAGTATTAGGTGCTAACACTGATGGGGTAAATAAACCATGAAGCTCATTCGCCATGTCCAGTGTACGATGTTAAATGACACAGCAAACACGTCCAGTGTGTCATCCCTCTAGAACTTTCCAAATTTCCACGGTCTTTCCACATTGTTGATGAATTGTAAGACAACAGAGTAGGATACATACCCTGAATAATAAATATTTAAATGCAAAATAATACTAGTTTGAATTTCAAAGAAGTGCACCATGAGCAATGCTATATTCACATTATTTCACTAAAGATTCTGTCTTGCACATGAGCCTGCTGGTTTTGCTGCAAATCTGCACAAAAGCATTACGACAAACGTCAGAATGGAATTTCACCGGGTCTGTAGCCACTTCGAAACACAACCAGTTATTGTGAGATTATGCATGCTGTTGCAATTCACCAAAAGTTATTAAGAAAAAGACAGGGACACGTTGGGTTTGTCCTGAATTCTACGTGGCTTCTCAGTTAACATAAAAGAAACAACACCAACTAGCAAAAAACAAATTCTAACCCTAGAAAACTAACTTTGCAAAGAGACTTGAAGCATAGTAACCTGCTAGTTGAGAATGTTAATCCAGTGCTTACAAGCTTTAGTGTAGCACCCTCTACATAGCTGAAGGCATAAAGCAAGTTGTACTGTGACTGCCAGTGTTCTTTCAATTATTCAGGACGATGAAGGTTAGTGCGTCCACTTGTTCACTTGTGACAGTTCGTATGCCAGCACACTGTCCTCGCTTGTTCATGAAGTAGACAAGACTTGATTTCTAGTATTAAGGTGAATATAGCACAAGGATCATGGCGTCCATTCCGTTGGCACTAGACAAAAGTTCATGCAGATATGCAGAAGCTGGTCAAAGTAGGGCTGGACCAAACTCGGTTTGGGACATCTTTATGGAAAAACAATGTGTTGTGCCATCACTCATCAGTGCTTCCCCATCTGCAGAGTAAAGGGCAAGCCACGGGGCAATATGAAGAGTCCCAAGCGGACAGGGCAATCAGGAAAATGCCCCAAACACTTTTGTCTGTACGAGTATTACTAGTAATTTGACCTCATAATGCAAGCAGGCATGCTAGAGTTGACCAGGTGCCGTATACGAGCCCACCGGAAGGCTTGAATGTTCTACCGGCACCGCTGACCATCACCACAACAAAGGGGCAAAGGTTTTGTTTTTTTTACACTCGAGTCTATCAACATGAAATGTCTACTGCTAGGATTCTCAAGGTCAACGAACATGACCACTATTTTAAAAGAAAGAATAAATAGCTGTAGATATCAACATTGCACCGTTAACTGTCTCATGAGTTAGTGTGGTAGTTAAAGCCTAGCAAATCTAGCTAGCAGCAACTGGAATGCTCTACAGGTGGAGCAGGTGCACGGCTGCCCCGTCATTCCGCTTCGAAGCGTGTCGGCTACAGGCTTTTAGGAAACAAGGTCTTCCGTGTTTTTTGCTTTTTAAACTGTACAACTACGACAATAAAGCACGAGGTGCGGCTCGTCCTGCGCTATGGTTTGTTGGAAGAAGACGACAAAGTGGTGGCCGCTGAGGTCGGGCCACCTTCACGAGAACGAGCAGGTCGTTAAGATGGAGCCTCGCGTCGATGGCGTTCTGCGCTGCGATGCTTTGCTTTGTTTGAAATACAAAAAGTCGGCGTTTCTTGAGTTGAATGGCGGGCAGACGCCGAAATGAAGCTACCTGGACGTCGCCAGCTTTCTCTCGTAGCCTCAGCGGCTTCATGTCGCAGCTCTCTGTCTCTCCCTCCTTCACGCTTTTCAGCAGAATCTCCGCTTCAACCCGGTGACTGATTTAAAAAAGAAAAGTCTGAGGAGACCCTCATCACGGGCTTAAACACCCGGCGACGCTTTGTCCGTCATTCCCTTCAACACCTCGTCTATTCGGTCGTCCTCGATGACCACTGTGTGAAAAACAACACCACACACAACATGCGTCAGTAAGTATCACAACTGCACCTCACAAAAGACGCAGCAGGTACCGAGAACTTAGCAATTTATCGACTCATTTAACGACACATTCGTGTGTCTTTGTTCATCACGACAACCAAATGGGTTTGCTGATGCTTTATTGTCTCTTAAAAAACTTAACTCAAGAACTGTGACGCACGATTTGGTTCGCGGTGGATTGTGTTGCCTCTGTGTCCCGAGTGCAGGGTTTCTTCAAAAATACTGGCGCTGGGCAGATACACCCAATCCATCACTGGGCACACACTCTATATGGGGCAATTTGGAGAATTCAATTGACCTTGCTCCATGTTTTAGGACTGTGGGAGGAAACCGGAGAACCCGGAGAAAACCCACACGGACACGGGGAAAACATGGAAACTCCACCCAGATTTGGATTCTAACCTAAATTGAGAGGTCACTGTGCCTGTATGTATGACCTGTAACATACTTAATCGCCAAGACGACACATAGACTATACAAAATGAATAAACAGAAATCTATTATCTTCCACTTTATCTTCTTCTAGGTTCACGGGAGGAGGGGGGGGGGTTCCCCCATGCCCATCCAGGGAACGTTTCAGGCACTGGGCAGATACACCCAGGACAGGGTGCCAATCTATCACTGGGCACACACTCACTCACTCACACAGACACACTCTATATGGGACAATTTGGAGAATTCAATTGACCTTGATCTGTTTTTGGACTGGGGGAGGAAACCGGAGAACCCGGAGGAAACCCACGCAGACACGGGGTCAACATGGAAACCACCCAGATTGGGATTCGAACCAGGAATTTCTAGTGCCGAGAGGAGAACATGCTAACCACTAAGCCTCCGTGCTTCCTAGTAAAGAGCTAATCTTTAAATTAATGTTCGTGACAAATGCATTCGGCTGTTATGTCTGGATTTTGACAGTTCACAATCATTCGGCTGATTTTCTCGGTGCGCCACTGACTAATTTCCCTAATCAGAATCTATATTAGATACTATATTAGTTTTTATTAGTTTAGCAGTTTTTCCTTTAAAAGCTATATTATGATGTGAACATACACAATCACAATCATGCAAACATTGTTTTGAAATCACCAGCAACACGAGTTACTGAGGGAAATAAAACGACGCTCCGTTCTTCTGTGTTCTAAGTAACTATTGCAGTGTTTAAAGTCCTAGTCCTCACCTCGCTTTGCTCTGCCGATCTGGCCGAGTTTGGGGGGTCGTTTCGCCTGCGACGCGCCGAAAAACGCGCTGCTGTCCTGCAGCCCGCAGCTGAAGGACATCTGGCTGACGTCGTTGTCCGCTCCGTAGCCGCTCATCTTGCCCTCGCTGTATGGAAGAACCTCGGACATGACTGCACTGAAAGCGGCTCAGCTTTCACCGGGAAGCAACGCGACGCGGACTGCTGACTGAATAACGCCGAGACAAAGACAAGCAAAGAGGACGCGAGCGGAGAGTCCGGGCTGCTCGACGGCGTGGCTCCGTGTGTCTGCTGTGGGGAGATCCCGCGAACATAAAGGAAACCCAGACGGAACTGTGAAGTCATCTGTCCGACGCTCAGCCGTACAACAGGAACAATGGCGACCCCTTCAGGACGAATGTAAAAATGCAGGCGAGCGGTCCAGTTTAACATTCATTCATTCATTATCTCCCGCTTTATCCTCTATTAGGGTCGCGGTGGGGTTCCCCATGCCCATCCAGGGGAAAACGTTTCGGGCGCTGGGCAGATACACCCAGGACAGGGCGCCAATCCATCGCTGGGCACACACTCACTCACACACACACACACACACACACACACACACA
>JAFMOD010000781.1:2799642-2851229 GCA_019802435.1 Corydoras maculifer
TATATATATATATATATATATATATATATATATATATTATACACATATAACAGTAAACATACTTTTTTATTTTTATATAAATTATTTCTTTTTATTTTACTATCAAACACTAAATCTGCTTGTAAAAATGTGCAATGACCTTAAATTATAAGATACTAATTATAGAATTTTGGATCTTAAAAATGAATGAACATTATATGATAAATAAAATAAATAAAAAGAAACCCCAACCCTTCAGGTTGCATATGACACATTGCTATAGTTTAAACTTATGAGATAGAAAGGTGGTCTTTTTTCACATTATGACAGGAAAGCGCAGGTCACAGCAACGTCACTAGCTGTTTGTGGAAACTTTTCACCTGTGGCATTTTAATGCCTTACTAAGTTTTGCATTAAAAGAGGAAGGAAATGCATTACAGTTCATGTGGGTTGTATTCAGAGTGGGAGTACTTTCTACCAGTCACCAGCTAAAATGGTTTTCTTTTTCTCAAAGGATGGTAAATGTTTTTAAAGTTATGATTGTACTAGATCAAACAGATCATTACAAATGATATACAGCATGAGATGAAATCCATGTTTAATAAAAGTTAATATCAGGAGTTTAGTTCATTTTAATAATGTACTTAAACCCACAATAAGTATTTACACCAAATTCATTCATACGTATAGTATTTATATTATTCAACTAAACACGATTGGGATAAATTAAAGCACAGATTGCAAACTAAGCCCGCTCATGTTACCGATCTCACTGACTTGACTTAAATGAATCAGAAATGAATTCCACACACAAAAATCTTGTATCTCTGTTATATGTGCAGTACGTACAACAGCATAGAATTAAAACGCAAAAAGTATTCAATTCCTGTAAGTGTAATGGCCACATGGTTAACAACAATTTATATATACTGTGTACAGTATGTGTGTGTGTGTGTATATATATATATATATATATATATATATATATATATATATATATATATATATATGAGAATGAGACAATAAATAATGATGTGATACAATTATTGTTTTGATTGTTGCTATTATTAAAAAGACCAATAACGAAGTATGTAAATATAAAATCATATAGTAAAGTTAAAAAGTTGAGTTCAATTCATTGTTGAAGACGATGGTACATTAACAGTATCCTAGATCAAAAAGAGGAAAAGCTTGATAGATGATTCCTGACTCATAGCTGAAAGCATTGTGTGATGTCAGAAGTAAACTTTTGAAATGATGATAATTAACTATTTTAACCTCCACCTGACCTGGTGATGTCAGAGTGAAGGACATTTCTCTGATAGTCAGATGTCATAGACCAGTTGTACAATCTATATTAGACATCACTAGCTGTGTGACAAAAGTCAAATATTTGACATTTAACAGTTTGTAATTTAAACAACATATTCACATATGGGTGCCAAACAAGGCTGGCAATGTTGGCTTTAAAATATCTCTTACACCAGTATTTTAAAGTAACAGACAATTACTTCTTGAGCAAAACAGAATTGTGTTATTGTGCCACATTGTGTCTGATCCTAGTATAACAGTTTTATAAAAGTGTAAAAAGAAAAAACTTTTACTGATGTATAATCAAAGTGTTTTACAGTTTGTTAATAACACTGTTAATGTGACCTGTTAAAGACCACTGTTAAAGACCTAAACAAGCGCATATTTAGCCATTATGTCAGACCTGATAGAGGGGCACAACTCTCCTGATTGTCTGTCTGCAAATTGGGCAGGTTGGCTGAGGCAGGGCCTCAACGCAGTTGTAACAACAGCACACGTGTCCACAGTCCAGCAACACACATTCTCTTGGATTACTCAAACAAATTACACAGGTGTTCTCCACCTCACTGTCTCTGTCTCTAATGCTCTCAAACTCCCTTCTTATTCTTTCCCGATCCCATCTTTTCTGGATCCACCTGAAGTAACGAAAGCCTGCCCAAACCAGGAGCATAGCACCCACAAGTGCAAACACCCCACCTAGCATCGCCCAACCAGCTGCACTACCCTCTTGTTCAGTCCGCAGTGATTCAAAGTCACCTGTGCTTAGGAAGTATGTAGAGCCATCTGTCGGGGGGCGGAGTTTAATCAGCCGGTCTGAATCCAGAAGAAGCTCTCCTGCGGCAGTAATGGACACACCAACCTTAAGCATCTCCTCTGTCTCTAGTTGGCCTTTGCTCTTCTCACCACTCAAATACTGGCTCAGCAGGTCACTAAAGCCGTAGCTCGCCTGGTGGAATTTTTCATGCACCACCTCCATTTCCGGACCGGCCGCCTCCAGGGGTCGGAGCACCTGGACACATGCCCCATCTTCACCCACCAGGTTAAAAGGTACAGCAGTAACACGCTCATGCAGCACACGGTCACGGTCCGTCCTGCAGAGAAATAAATGTCTGTGTCTGGTTACTAAATACTACCCATCAGCCAAAAATTCTCTTTGTTCCTGTTAATATTTATTTTATTAATTTCACTTATCGGGCGGCACGGTGGCTTATTGTTAGCATGTTCTCCTCTCAGCACTAGGGATTCCTGGGTGGAGTTTCCATGTTCTCCCGGTGTCCGCGTGGGTTTCCTCTGGGTTCCTCCCACAGTCCAAAAACATGGATTAAGTCAATTCAGTTCTCCAAATTGCCCCATATAGAGTGTGTTTGTGTGAGTGAGTGTGTGCCCAGCCCTGATAGATTGGCACCCTGTCCTGGGTGTATCTGCCCAGCGCCTGAAAAGTTCTCCCCTGGATGGGCATGGGGAACAACCACAAGTGGATGGAATTTCACTTATCATTTAAATGAGTTGATTTAACACCAGATGAGGTTTGTATAAGCTCAAGAGACAATGCATTGAGTAGTAGAGCTGGGTGAGTAATGAAGGCTGTTAAACTGTTAAATAGCTTCTACAGCAACTAACCTGTTCAGATAGTTTACCTTTAAATGCATGTCAATTGTGGAGCTGAGGTTATGTTAGTGTTCACAATGTTCCAAAAAGGCACCTAAATTTTTTCTTTAGAATGATTTTTAAATCATATGGCATTCAGTCAAAAACGTTTGTTTGTTGAATGAGTTAGTACAGGTTTGAACAGGATAAAAAAAAGAACTTGTGCTTCTGTATTTGAGTTGGTAGCTTAAAAACTTTATAGTTGTCAAAATGGTTTAAGGTAAATATATCGTTCTTACCAGCTACGAGTCATACTGTTCCACACCAGTCTGTGTTCGCGGAGGACCAGTTTCTGAATAACACCAACACTGCTTTCTTTAAACTGACTCCTTAGAGTCCCTTCCACAGGCTGTACTGTACCTGTAAGGAAGAAAGAAAAAGGGTCAGCAAGACAGAACGAAAGAAATGAAAAGGGTAATGCAACAATAGGGTATTCACCCAGGGCAGATTCACCCAGGACAGTGTGCAAATCCATTAATGGGCACACACAAACACACACATACTATATAGGGGCAAATAAGAGCAACCAAATATCTTTGAATCCATTTATTTGGAATGAGGTAGGAAAAAACCCAGACAGACAATGTGAGAACATGGAAACTCCATCTAGATCGGGATTCGAATCTCGAACCCCAGTGCTGAGGGTCAGATGTGCTAACCAATAAG
Source organism: Corydoras maculifer (assembly GCA_019802435.1). Lineage (NCBI taxonomy): Eukaryota > Metazoa > Chordata > Actinopteri > Siluriformes > Callichthyidae > Corydoras > Corydoras maculifer. The sequence continues at coordinate 2,803,246 of JAFMOD010000781.1, forward strand.
CCACCATGCAAATCACATTATGTGATTTCCTTCTTTTCCTGCTTTATATATATACAATTTTTAAACCATTTATTCAAATCAGAATCACAAAGGGTACTAAAGCCCATTCCAGCACCCACTGGGCAAAATACAGGGAAAATATGCTGCACAGATTGCCAGGCCATCATTAAGCAGACACATAATACATTTACAGATTCATATCAAGAATCTATTTAGTTATTACAGGTTATTTATGAAGCTAGCCACCAGTTGAATCGAAAGTTACTGAAGGATTACAGGAAAAAAAAAAAAAAATTTGATTTAAGCAGTTCACCTTCTATCACTACATACTGCATACACTTCCCAGGTGTGGTGTCCAGGCGCTCCACCAGATTTTTATTTATAGCTATCTTTGGTGCTGCCTAAAAACACAATTTACAAACATTTAACTTATATTCATATACACTTTCAGATCTATATACACACACTAAATGAACAACAGTATTGGGACACCTATCCTTTACGCATACAGGGCTTTGAACATCAATTAAAGTTGCTTCCCACCTTAACAGCTACCACATCACCTACTTATCATCACATTCTACGATTTGTAGTGTGGAAATTTTTCACCCAGAGGAAATTTTGAAAAGTCTGGATTAGAGAGCCAGGTATGTTATCATAATTCTAGTTCATGGTTCTGTGTGGGCCATCCAAGTCCTTACAAGTCCAAGTCTTACAGAATCATGCTTTTATATAACTTGCTTGGCTGGAGTCATGGTTAACAGAAAGACCTTCCATAAACGATTCTGATAAAGTTAAAAGTATGCAATAGTTTAAAGTAAATTAACTTGGTGCATGATTTAAAACACTTGTGGTGATGGTACTGAATCATCTATATTTAATTACATCATTAAATTGCATCATTTTGCAGACAATTTTATTCAAAGCGACTTGCATATGCAAATTTGATTGCTGGGGTCAGAGCACCGTCGACATTTAAACAGGACACCTTGGAGCAATGAAGGTTTAGGGCGTTACTCAATGAGCCACACTGGCAGCTTTGGTGGGCTTTGTGTTTAAAACCTCAATTTGGAATGACAGTTTAACACCCTAACCACATCCAGATTTGATGATAAAGATAAATTTGATAAAGATTAATTATAATATCTATTCACAACATAAACAAAAGCACATCTTACGTTCAGTTTTTCCACAGTTCGAAGTTTCTTCTTGTAGAAATAATAGAAAATGCTTGAAAGTGCAACACTTGAACCAAAACACACTGCCTCCACCGCACCAATCGAGAAGTCCTCCATCCTTCCTCCTCCTTATTCCAATTTAAAGCATTCTCATATTAAGCATTCTGTAGTTCTGCAAACACAAAAACAATAATAATGTGAAAAAAGGAACGAGAATTTCTATAGTGTTAATTTCCCATGGCTCAGAATTAGTTGGGGTTCCCATGCATTCATTAATTCATTCATTGTTTTCTGCTTAATCCTCAACTAGGGTAGTGGGGGGGGGGTACATTTCAGTTACTGGGCAGCTACAGTCAGTACAGTGCTCCAATCTATCGCTGGGCACACTCACTCATGCTATCTCTCTCTCACACACACTATATGGGGCAATTTCCTTCCATCCATACATTATCTTCCGCTTTATCCTATATTAGTGTTGCTGGGGGGGGGGGGGTCCCCATGCTCAACCAGGGGAGAACGTTTCAGGCGCTGGGCAGATACACCCAGGACAGGGCGCCAATCTATCGCAGGGCACACACTCACTCACACAGACACACTCTGTATGGGGCAATTTGGAGAACTCAATTGACTTGATCCATGTTTTTTGACTGTGGGAGGAAACCGGAGAACCCGGAGGAAACCCACGCAGACACGGGGAGATGGGGCAATTTAAAGCATTCAATTTACCTAACACGGGGAGATTCCACCAAGATCAGGATTTAAACCAGGATCCCCAACGCTCATGGGAGAACGTTTTAATCACTAAGCCATAACATAATTATGGATTACTAAATTCTATTGTTAGGTTTTTATAATACTTTTAAGTAATTTAGTAAAAGTAATAATGTAAAGTAAAACTCATGATGAGTTGAATAGTTCAGGGAACAGAGAAAATAACTATTTGATGAATGAGCATGGGAAAGAGTATGAATATCCTGTTGCAGGGTCAGCGGACAGATTTAAATAATGGGACAGTCAAAAAGAACCTGTCATAAATTCATACCCCTGAGAGGGGGCAGAAAGGAGGACCAGATGGGTTAGAAGATAGATATGTTTTGGTCAATGTACACATGAGAAAAAAAGACTGTTGTTTGTAGGGGGCGCACACACACAAGAAGCAGGTCACGCCCTCCTGAAGGACTTAAATGGACGAACTTGAGGACTTCAGTCAGAGCTCTCTCATCAATCGTGGTTGTCCGCCATTAATGATTGTTCTGTACACTTGTTTGTCTATTCAGTAACTTTCATTAAAATCTGTTTGGAACAAACTGCATGTGAACATCTAACACTATACACTAACAAATCTACCGATATGAAATAAACAGCTAAACGAACATTAATGTGAATGTCCCCCCCCCCTTTTTTCTGAGAATAAGCTCCCATCCAGGGGAGACCGTCTTGGGCGCTGGGCAGATAGACCCAGGACAGGGCGCCAATCCATCACTGGGCACACACTCACTCACTCAGACACACTCTACATGGGGCAATTTTGGAGAACACAATTAACTGATCCATGTTTTTGGACTGTGGGGGGAAACCGGAGAACCCGGAGGAAACCCACGCGGACACGGGGAGAACATGGAAACTCCACCCAGATGGGGATTCGAACCGAGAATCCCTAGTGCTGAGAGGCGAACGTGCTAACCACTAAGCCATATATATATATATATATATATATATATATATATATATATATATACATATATATCCAAATGCAACATTAACATACACACCGGTTTTGTTTCACACGTAGAACATTAAAAATCTAAATGCCTCTAAAACCCCGCCGTATTTAGTGGATTATTTAAACTACAGAAATCATATGAGACTCATTTAAATGATTTCGTTTCGAACTTTAGAACAACGTCGTGCTGACGCTACAGTAAACGTCTATTTATAAAACACACTAATAAACGCGTCGACTGTATAACACTTAATAAATACTATAAGTGCAGGATAGTTTATAAAACTTACTGACAGAATAAAAGCAAAGTCCAAGCTGAACTTTAACGGCTTTAAAGCTAAACTTCATGTCACTCGCTGAGCGTTAGGTAAATACCAATCTGAGGCAATTTCAAATTAAAAGTCCCACACCAAAATAACTAATGGTAAAAATAAGAGCATGTCGCGAATTGTGACTAAAGGATTCCCGTAAAATAAAAACAAATCTGTTACTTTACAGCTAAGTCTTACCTTTAAAACCATTTACAATTAAAGACTTGTAAACTTTTTTTTAAATATATTTTTTATGTTTATGTTATTCCATTCATCATCTTACGCTTTATCCTCTACTAGGGTCACGGGGGTCATCCAGGGGAGAACGTTTCGGGACTAGGAGCCAATCTATTGCTGGGCACACACTTACTCACACAGAAACACACACAAACACACTATATGGGGCAATTTTGGAGAATTCAATTGATCTTGATCTATGTTTTTGGACTGTGGGAGGAAACCGGAGAACCCGGAGAAAACCCACGTGGACAGAGGAAGAACATGGAAACTCCGCCCAGATTGGGATTCGAACTGGGAATCCCTAGCACTGAGAGGAGAACATGCTAACCACTAAGCCACTGTGCCACCCTGTTTATGTTATTGAGTTGTCTATTTAATGTTATTTATTTTTGTTCATCACATTTTTTCTGTTTACGTCATTTACCTGTGAGGGCTTTTTGTACTTTTACATATGTTCAAATAATTATTTCTTCACTCCGCCATACTTAAAAAAAGATTTCAACACACAATTGAAAAATATTTTTTTATTATTTTTTATAACATTTGGTTCTTAGTTGGTTCCCCATTTGCACTTTTGTGTTTGAAGTGTTTGTGAGGTTTGTGAGGTGTAAGACATTGATGAGGGGTGCTTACAATCTCCATTTTAGTTCCAAAAATCCCCCCAAAAAGTACCTTACTTTGTACACTGGAGCATAGTCATACAAAACAGACTGTTCTCCAAAATATTCCCACAAATACGGAAGCGCACACTTATCCAGTTTACATGGCAAATGCTTGATTTAGTACTCTTTTATCTGTGGCACTAGAACTAAATAAACACTAAGAATAAATTATTTTGCGGTCTTTCCTAATACAGAGGTGTGCTTTTGTGAATTCTAAGCAAAAATAAACATGACTGAGAGATCCAATTCTATTTTACATATTAATTTAATTTAAAATGTTAATGTCTCCAGCAACATTTTCCTTTGTCACTAGTAATGTAATTATGCATTAATTACTCTGTTCTATGAATTATTTAGCATTTTTGATGTACTGCAATTAAAACCCTCCCCCCCAAAAAAAACTAAATTAATACCAAAACCATTTAACCTTTGATGTAAAATACGATATAATCCTAAAAACGTAATGCATTATTTTAAATTTGGCGTATTATTCTTTAAAAAACTGTTTATTATTCTTAAACATTTAGGTGCAATGTTAAAGTTTTCCTCAAGATGGCAGCACTAAACCGGGTATTGGATCCCGGTTGGCTCCCCAGCGCTGAGACTCAGATGAGATAACCACAACGTCACAAAAGTGTTCTGTATATGTATGCTTGGGTTTCCACCTTAAGTTCAATTTTTCATTCAAAGTATAAAAACAAAACAAAATCAATCTATACACAAACAATTGAAATCATACCAAGTGGCATTTGAGTGGAAAAGTTTGAGAGATAGTGTTTCTCTGATCTGTGATGGAGTAAGAACAAATAAATACCTGCATGAGCGATGTTAATACACCTCTTCACAAATTGATTAAATGTTTTTTTTTTCTTTTTTCCTTTTGTTTCCAGGTTCGAATCCCAATCTGGCTATAGTTTCCATGTTGTCCGCTTTCCTCCTACAGTCCAAAAACCTGGATTCAATGTGAACTGAATGCACTAAATTGCCCCATATAGTGCATATGTTAGCATGAGTGAGTGTGTGCCCAGTGATGTTTTTGGACTGTGGGAGGAAACTGGAGAACCCGGAGAAAACCCACACGGACACAGGGAGAACATGGAAACTCCACCCAGATGGGGATTCGAACCAGGAATTCCTAGTGCTGAGAGGAGAACATGCTAACCACTAAGCCACTGTGCCGCCCCTCTTTTGACCATTCATTCATTTATTATCATCCGCTTTTATCCTCTATTAGGGTCGTGGGGGGGGGGGGGTTCTCCATGCCCATCCAGGGGAGAACATCTCGGGCGCCGGGCAGATACACCCAGGACAGGGCACCAACCTATCGCTAGGCACACACTCACTCACACAAACACACTCTACATGGGGCAATTTGGAGAACTCAATTGACTTGATCCATGTTTTTGGACTGTGGGAGGAAACCGGAGAACCCAGAGGAAACCCACACGGACACGGGGAGAACATGGAAACTCCACCCAGATGGGGATTCGAACCGGGAATCCCTAGTGCTGAGAGGCGAACGTGCTAACCACTAAGCCACCGTGCCGCCCCTCTTTTGAACATCTTTAATATAAAAGTTTTCATTTACTGACTATTTAAAAAAATATTTTACAGCATTAAAACTACACTGGATGAAATAAACATGAATGTGTTGTAAAGTTTTAAGTCTATTTTCTATTAAAACATACTGCTCTAGAAATAAAGTTAAAAGGCATCATTCACTTTCCAGGAACTTTCAAGAACTTGATGATATTTACTAAGCTATAAACATGTTTTGACAGTACTGATTTACCAAGAAGGATCTAAAATTATGTTTGTCCTTGTTGTCCATGCGGATACTCAATAAATAAGTCTGTTTACTCTCAGACTATGTCCTGCTTTGCTGGCTCATCCACTGATACACTGATGCTGTATAATTCCAGGAAAGAATTGAGATGAATAGCTCTTTGATCATAAATCTTATCTGTAATATTATGAAGTATTTTACACTTTCTATCTCTCTGAGGTGCTGTTTTTATGATTCATAATGATAACCTTTGTTCATAATCCAGCCATGGCAAGATGGAGAGTACAGATGAGGAAATGGAGGAAATTAGGCAAAGATTGGTCGATTGTAATAAAGATAAACTGACAGCTTCTTTCATTGACCAGCCAGCATGCTTCATCATTAAAGTGCCCATTTATTACCAGAATGAACTATTCTGTGATCATTCATGGCATAAAGTATCTTTCAGTAAGAGTGTCTTCAATACGACTGGCTAAGAATAAGCCTTGATTTTGTAAGGCAAAGCAAGTTTATTTATAATGCACCTTTCATACAGAAGCAATTCAAAGTACTTTACAGAGTAGTAAAAATCATAAAAGCCATTTAAAATAATTAAAATAGTGCATTCAAAGGACCTAATTATCTGCCTAGGTGGTTAATTTTTAAACAAAAGGTTTGCACTTAAGCAGCATTCAGAAGAACTATAGCTGACAAGCACCAACTACAAACCTAAACATTCGAATGATTTTGTTAAATACAAAAAGTAAAAAAAAAAGAAAACAACATAAATAATAGCAGACAAATAAAGCACAAAATGAAGCAAAGCCATTATACTGTATTAATAGTGTGACATGCTTCATTTATTCATTCATCTTCCGCTTAATCCGCTAGGGTTTAACTAGGGTTGCTCGGGCGTCCACCCCATGCCCATCCAGAGGAGAATTTTTTAGATGCTGGGCAAATACACCCAGGACAGGCTTACCAATAAGCCACCACGCCGTCCTCTTAATATTAGGTATTTTGATAAATTTTAAAGAAATTTATAGCCTTTACATTATTGTTATGTAATACCTGATGTCTATTCAAAGTTTAAACATATTTAGCTTTCAACATTATATTTGATAGCAACCTTAAATTCAACAAAAGAAACAACAAAAGCATAGAACAACAAAACCAATGCTGCTTTCAATCTGAAGGTTGTGGGTTCAAATCCCATGTCCACTAAAGTTCCCAATGTGGGTCCTTGAGCAAGGTTCTTAACCTTCATTGCTCCAGGGTTGCTTTTTGGGATACTTATAAGTCGCTTTAAATAAACGCATCTGCTAAATAACCAAATGTAATGTATGTTATGTCTCAGGCATTTGTGTATTAATGTACATAATGTGTTATATAATATTGTCCTGAAATCAAATGTATTAATGTTAAATATTTATAGATACTAAAACACCCCACCACAGATTAGGTATTATTTGGGTAATGGACGATTCTCAGCACTGTAGTGACATGTTGGAGGTGTGTTAATGTGTGTGTTGGATCAGATGCAGCATTATTGTAGGAAATTTGCAACACTTTAGTGTCACGGCTGGATGAATAATCCACTAGCATCCTGTGGGCAATGTTCTGTGATTACTAAATATATACATAATATTATAGAATCTGTGCAGCCTCAAATGAGTTACTGTCCCTGAGTTTATATATACAATAAATGTATCTAATTAATCTTTAAAAACTCCAGCAGCACTGCAGTGGCTGATCCCTTCATAACTAGCACAACACAAACTAACACAGATGGTCTAAAGAATCATTACATTACATTTACATTTAGTCATTAAGCAAATGCTTTGAGAGAACAACACAAGCCAGTAGTTAAGAAAAAACAGCTACACTTTAGAATTATCAAACCTGATCATTAATAATACAATCCCACCTTTATTATTTTTAAAATATATATTACAATTTTTATATATAAAGTGTTTGTGGAAAAGATGTGTTTTTAGTTGTTTCTTGAAGATGCTAAATGACAGATTTGGGAAGATTGTTCCACCATTTAGCAGTGGTGAATGATACAGAGTGAGAAGGTGGAATCACCAGGCGACATTCATCACTAGAGCGGTGTGAACGAGTCAGAGTGTATTTTGGAAATGAAAATTGAAGGAGGAAGGTGGCAGATCTAGAGATTATCCTGTAGGTCAGAGTCAGTGCCTTGTAGTGAATGCGAGTAGCTACAAGGAACCAACATGGGCTGGTTGAACACAACATTATAATACATGTTTTGTGGAGGTCCTGGCAAACCAAAAAAACATAAAACAAAAAAAGGAAGCTAGCAAATTATGTGGTGAGACAGATTGACTACAGGCTGTAGTGGTAGAACTATTAGGAGCAGCTACACGGTAATTGGAATTGGTAATCTGTGCAAATTTTTTTTTATAAAATTAAAACTTTATAAAAAAGCCGGTAAGTATATACACACACTATGCAGACACCATCTCACTTCAGACCTTTCTAAAAACACACATCACATTATGTTGGAGTTCATTTAAAGATTTTATTGTAAAATTGAAAAAAGGAGGAAGAGAGAAAAGCCCCAGTATTTTTTATACATACATAATAATGTCAGAAATTAAGGAACAATCTAGTATTCATCCACACATATATAAATAAAACAAAATAAAATCCCTTTAAATAGTTTAACAAGCCAAATAAATAAATAAGTTAATATAAAATAATAAGACCCTTTACAAATTTAATTGTCAAAGCAGCAAGTTTAAGAGGAAGAAGGATGGGACTTCTTTAAGCTTTCTCTTTTCTTTTTTTTTCATTTATTTATGTCCATCAGAAACTTGTGATTGGTTGGGGAGTTGCCCCCACCCCATGTCCCATACTTCACTCCAAAGTGGTATATTAACAAGGTTTATAAGATTCAGTAACACACTATGTGGCAAAAACACATGTATCCATTCTGATCTAAGGATTTGGCTGTTTTAGTTACACCCACTGTAATCTGTTTTTTTGGTTCAAGAATATTATTTAAAAATTAGAATTTAGTCTGGACTTTTTGGTGCTGACAACATTTTAAAATATCCTTTCTGGTTTAGGATAGGCAAAGGGACTAGTTTAGTATACCAGCATCAGTACCTGACATCATTAGCGCACATGTGGGTGGACAGATAGAAGTCAATTTACAAAATCCACTGTAAAGCTTTCAGGGGTGGATTAAATTTTTAGTGATCATATTTTTGCCCGTCAGTTTGCAAAGGTCTGTGCAGCAAGCACACATGGCATGATGTTTGTGTCTACATATATTGGTTTTACCACATAGTGCATATACCTTATACATTGTGCAGAAAAACCCAAAATAAAAGTACAATCTCAATCACCTTCCCTGTGTTTTATTTCCTGCTCCTTTCGGCTGGTCGGAGTAGTCTTTATTCTTTAAAATTGTAAGTTAAGAATAAAGAACTGACTAGGGATCAGCTTTTATTTGACAGAAAAAGCTGAATTCCTACTCTGTCCCACAGCCAATACCTGAACAAAGATACCTGTGCTAATACGCCCCCATAACACACACACACACACACACACACACACACACACACACACACACACAACAAACACATACAGTATACAGATTTTAAATTCTAATTTCATCCATCACCTATCACACTGCTTTCATCATCTTTCATCATACTAACATCAACAAGAGTCAAAATCCTTCATCGGTGTATTACGGTTGAAATCTGTTCTGTCGGTGGATACCATCCCATGTTCCTACATCAGAACTGCTCTATGTATCAACATACCGAATGTTGACTGGAGCAAGCTGGAATTCTGGTTGTAAAGTAAAACGGTTGAGGTTTTAATGTTCAGCGATCATGTGCAGAGCATTGTGGCATGCAGTAGGAGTGGAAAACGACTTGTGGCTGACATGGCTTAATTGAGGTAATAAAAGCGGATAAAAAACACACAAAATAACACTGCAATACAAATATCAGCAAATATAGTCAAATTTAAATGGATCCATCCTACAAATGTTATGTATTTATTTTGTTTAATTTTCTATTTACTTGGAAAAAATGTTCAGCATAAAATTTTTTCCCAAGTGTTAGTGTTTTTATACTTTTTAAAAAGTAATGCATGCTTAAAAAGTAAAAGATGGTGCAAAGCTCCACCATGTACTACACTACTGGCTTCATTCTTGTGTGCTAGTACATCTGTGGGCTATAAATCATTTCAAATACTATTATTTCTGGTTGCTAAGATGACCAAGATTGTGTTGTTTAAGATGTTAATCCTATTCAAGACAATTAGGAATTCAACCGAAATTAATCTGTGTAAATTGTTATAAATTTGGCAACTTGTTCACATGATGGGATGAAACTGAAGCTGAAAGTCTATGTTGGAGATAGACACTCCCAGAATTATATGAAAATACGCACAAAATATAAAAATAATTCCCATTCCCAGAAAATAATGCTTTGATTATTAGCAAGACTGAGTAAAACAAAGAAGTTTGTCCCAGAAGTGCCACCCCACCCTGGGCTCCTGCACATGTAGAAGTCACTTTAAAAACATGTAACGTGTAATATGAGAAAATGTGTCCACTCAGCATCACATTCCCACTTGGTATTAAAATGTTACTGTACAGTACTATGTACTTTCACATTAACTCTGCACACATGATATTAACCTTATGCATTTGGAGGTACTGGTTGAAAACAGACAAAGAAATAAACTGATGCAGCAATGCATTTATATGGTTCACTGAAAAAGTGTCTATTTAGGAGCATGCAGAGTTTTAGACGTTCAAGGGCAAACTATAAAAGAAGGAAAGGATTTTGATTTGACAATAAATAGTATAAATAAAGTGATTTCTTTTTATTATACTGAATGTATTTAGTGAGTTTATTTACCTTGCTATTAGGTTATAATACATATCTCTCATTGCTGAAGAGTTGTGCAGCACTGCCAAAAACCATAAAGGTTCTGTTCTGTGACACTTACACTGGTATTACATCAGCTAGCTGAGATACAGCCCAGTATAATAATGGCTCTCGCTAAGACAAAGGGTGCACTTCATTTAGTGCCCTGAAGAGTGCCCTCAGTGTCCCGGATGAGAGCGAATGCCATGGGAAATGAATTCTAGATGCTTTTCTGAAAGCATGAAGCTTATTTGATGTTATAAGTGACAAGCTGATTTAATTGAGTGGTGTCCTGTATGGCCTTGTTACTGTGCTATACAATAGGATTTAAGCATTTTCCCTTTGATTTATGTCTTGGTTTGATTGCTGAAAACTGTAGCAGGTGAATGATTTATAATCTTTATCTTTTCTGTTTACTTGACACATACAGTTCTAAGGATCGTAGTATTACAGGAAGATATAAAGTAATATTTCTGAGGCCTATTCACTATACAGTGTAAATGCTGAGCAAGCATTTGCAGCTAGAAGTGTAGTGAACATTGATTAAATGTAAGCTGGAGAAAACGCACAGTGACAGAACTGTAATGAGATCACTTTACAAATGCCACCTTTAGTTTTATTACAGTAAGTGGAGAGATGCACATCACTTATACCCTATTTGCTATTTGAAAACATTAGGTTTTATCTTGTAGGCTACAGGCAGACAAAGCTTTCCTGAATGAGATGTGGTTTAGTTTCTATGGGGCTCTAAACAAATCAATGAAGCAACATGAACAGACAGGTTTGTAGACTAATCATAAAGTCATTAGCTGGCCCACTGGGTAAATTATTGCCAAAGCGCTTTTCCCATTCCTTTGTTTTGGTTGTAATTTCTATGAATGCTGCAGACCAGACAGTGTAGAAAGCTGTATAACAAATATTTATCAGTAATTTGCTAAACACTGTAGGGGTTCGAAGGAAATTTTGTGAACTCCAGGGTAAACTCTGACAGTCTGTCTCTGTTATTCTGGTGCTAATACCTTTTGGAATAGTTTGTTTAAAAAAATTAAATGACAGAAGCCCAGCTGCTGTTGGATACTTGTGCTAGAGATGACATTCTGAAATCTCAGCGCCCATTTATGTGCAAAACACTATGGGAAAGCAATAGAAAGATTCGGCAACTAGGAAACTTACTTACAAACAAACAGATGTTACTTAAATGGGTCTTTACGGCAAACTGCTGTATGTCAGTAATGACAAATCGATATATTGGATTTAATGCACAAAAAGGACATTGTATGATGCTCTAATAGCATCAGGAATACTGACTCCCTTGTATTATTAAAATGATTTTAATGCTTATACACAACTAAATTTAAAGTTAGTTTTTGTTTTGCCTAATACACTCAATAGAGCATATGTCATTTCTACTTTTTGCTTAACTATGGCACTATGCAATTGAGGCAGCAATTATCTCAGCAACAAGTGGGTTAACAAACTTCCCTTAAACTGTTTCAAAATTAACCATTTATAGTGTTTGGTGCCAGCACAGCCATTCCTTACCCAGAATATAATATAAAAATAATGATATAAATAAATACTGTAAATGAATGTATATAAATAATATAAAAAAAATATGATCGGGTTAGTAAATGACAAGAATAGTTGTTTTACAGTTTTAAAACTCCTTAAAATCATTACAGGAATTGTATATACAGTTGTTTGAAGTCTATTTGTGTATGTAATATGTCTTTTATATTGTGGTCACTGAAACTGGACACGATTCTGAACATTGAAAGACAATTTGAGTTGGGTTTAGGTGTGTAAAGTCAAAATGTGTGGTAAGCAGCACTATTTTTTTGTGATCTTACATGTAGCGTTTTTAAGCTATGAGCTGAAAGTTGTATGTTGTCCTGGACTCCTCATAATAAGTACAAAATAATTAACATAAATAATTGACAGTGCTGAACATTTGTCAGTGTGATAGAAGAGCAGCGGCAAAAGTAAATTCGCAAATGAGAGGTAGAGCCAGAGAAGCAGATGAGGTTTTGGATCTCAGCTGAAGCTTGTCTGTGTTAATTGTCCATGTGTCTGTTCAGTAAGGGGGGGGGGGTAAATAATAAGCAAGAATAAGAGGGAGAGTAAGGAAAAGTTTCCACTTAAAAATTAGAGCAAGACAGCCCAACAAATAGTTTGCCACTTATGAATGTTTCTATAATTCCATCAGCCAGCTCAACATGTAGGACTGTAGTAATAAAATCATGATTTTTGTCTGGCAAATCCTGTTTAACTTTAAAAAATAACTACTGGAATTTGAACAGTGACTTTATTAGTAATTGGATTATTATTATTTTGTCTAATCATATGGCACTACTGACTGCTTGAATGACACTGTGGGATATATAAACTGAAAGGTTAAATGGTTCATTACAGAAAAAAGCTGATGGTAATTTTAAAAATGAATATATCATGTTCTAATAGTAACATACTGATTTCGGTATATGAATGACTAATGAATTGTCCACCTCTTTTGGCTTACTGCGGAACTACTGTTTGTGACGGCTTTAATTTGCTTTGAAGTATAATGTACTGACATGCTAAATGCATCTTGGTCCATATTTGCTTGTCCTCACATAAAACATATGATGAAGGCAGTGTAGCCATCTATCAGCGAGTGAAGGTAATAAACTTTGCAGGGCTTAAGCATACATAAAAGTATCAAAAGTTAGTTCATGACCACCTCTTTAAAATGCAAGGAATGTCTCATAACATACAATTACATCACTGCGCTAAAGCACAGTATAGTCCCATCAGCCACACCTCATTCTATATCTACTGATGATTATTCATGTTCTAGGGAAAAATCCTTCAAGTCAGTAAAAAAAAACCCAAACCAGGTTCTTGTATTTCCTAAAAACATTTTCACAATGTGTCCGCTATCTTTGTCTAACTCCTATTCCTCTTTTAAAAGTAGTAGGGTATTTTTTTACATGCAAGATTTAAACACACTTAAACATTTACAAGAAGGCTACTGCCAAGTGACGTCTACTCACGTCAGTGCTGAAATGTGCTGAATTCAGCTAATTTTAGCACAGCCTTAAGGATGTAAAGTGAAACTGGCATGATGCCAGCAGCTGTAGTATCCACATCATTGTGATTTAAGAAAGAATTTGCTGGCTTTTGTGAGTAACATGTTTCCTTTCGTTGTTCTTTTACTTTCAATCCTTACATAATCTATCACAATGTCACCAGCTACTGTATCTGTATTAGCACACATGCTACTTTTTAATTTTAGTTACAAATGTTTTATAGGGTAGATTGCACTGCAGTTCCAACAGCATATTTGGTCATATGGCAACATAGTTCGATATAATATATAAAATGGAATGATGATATTAAGACATACACTGCATCCTCTATAGTAGAATAAGCAAGTGCTTATATGTACAAATGTATTTTTATAAACATATATTACATGTTTTTTTTTTTTTGAGGGGGATTTTTTTTATTTGATCAATGGCACAGTAACAGTTCCTTGTGCTGGTTTGAACTTATTTCAACCTCATTTAAACCTGAACTAACATGCATATTTTATGCATTTGTTTTCATGTTGTTTTATATTAAATACTAATTGTTTTCATGCATTGCTTTCTTGCTCCTTAATAGTTTAATTTGCGATGCAACTAAAGGACATCAGTGTGCTAAAACTTTTTAAACACTCATTTTTACAATTTGGTAAAAGTTTGGTAGATTTGGTACATTTTGCAAACAATAAAAAAAACAAATCTGTCATTTGGTGATGATTACAAACCCTAATTTAACTAACTGATTAAACAACATAAAAACATTATTCTTGGTATATTCGCTAACAAATTTTGGTGGGATTTTATAAATATAAAAAATAGAAAGGGCAATTTAACAATCAAAAGTGTTCCATAACTCTAATAACAGGTATTATAAGTCTGGAAACAAAGAATCAGAAACAAACTCTAAGTAAGAACTGTCAAAAAGATTTACATGTCTATTTCCAGATTATATATATTTTAGGTCTTTTGTCATCTACTATAAATTTAAAATAATTATGAGAAATAATTGAAAATAATTATGAGAAAGCATGCTATTTTGAAAAGTATTGCCACAAAAGAAAAAGTTTACTCTTTTTTGAAAAGTCATTGGAATCAAGTTTTCTGCTTTTTTTTTTTTTATACACAAGACCAAAACATACATTAATTTTCTGCAATTTTCCAATTTGTGGACACGGACATGTGCTGTGGTCTGTGAGACTATAATTCAGGTTGTTCATAAAAAAAGGTGGCCCACAGATAATATGTACCATAATGGGACTGTTATCAGTGAAAGTTGCAGAAAAAAAATCTTTTTTTTTCCTACTGTACTTACACACAGAGGAATTTGTCCTTCACATTTAACCCTTTGTAATGAAACACAGTGCAGTGGGCAGCCCTGAACACGGTGCCTGGGGAGCAATTGGGCTTGCCCAAGGGCAATTTAGCCATAGTACTTTGTGGGACTGGGAATCAAACTGGGGACCTTCAGGTCGCAAGGCTGTTTCCTTAAATACAAGCCTATGACTCACATCTGTTACGGTAAGCTACAACGCAGTTGGCAGTGTGCAATTACTTAACTGGCCTGCCTGATATATAGTACATCATAAAAAGGAAAATCAGACAACAGTGAGCATATACAAGTCCAGGATAAAGCAGAAAAGAATGGGCAGAAATTTCAAATTTTGTGTTCCAAAATTATTAGGTGTAATTAAAAGAAAACTTAAATTAACACAGTGGTAAATATCCCTGTTTTATTATTTTGAGGATTTTGTTTTTAACTGCTGTTTGCAAAATGTACCAGTTTATTTTAATGGTGTTGTACATATTTTAAAAGGCCACATAAATATGGTACTTTGCTAATATTAGGAATGCACTAAATCATTCCTTTGTACCAGTATTTTATAGATGGTGGATTGTAAATAATGAAAATTTTCATTTTGAAACTAAGATTTTTTCTTTGCACATGCACTACATGGTTAAACGTATGTGGATATATTCGTACTAAGTAGCTTTTGCCATCAAAATTGTTAATAATAATAAAAGCATGACTCTTGCAATTTCTTGGAACTTACAAGTTTAAAGGGGGAAAGTTGTGAGGTCAGCTCAATCAGTGGAGTGATACGTGACATATATTTGTGAAGTGGGTAGTAGGATTATTAGTCACTCATTTTCTACTAAGCTTCAAAATGCTTTCGTAAAATATATTAGTAGAAAATAGATTCTTTAAAAGGTTCAAATATGTTTTGCACACAAGCCTAATGTCATCCTCAAAACCAATCTATTTATGTCTGTTTGTCTGTTCGTCCATTTACCCAGTCCATGTTTCCAACCATCCCTTTATGCATCGACCCATTCTGGCAACCCATCCACCCACCATCTATCCAAATAACCACCCATCATCCACCATCCATCAACCACACATCATCCATTTACTCATCATACCCCATCTCCTCCCTATTTATCCTTTCATCCAGTAACTAGCCAAACACCCTCCCCACCCCACTGGTCAACCATCCTTTCACCCACCTAGATGCTCACACTTCTAACCTCCTTTATTGTGATTATAGAAACTAGTAATATAGTTGTTTATATATTTTCATTACTACTATAGTGTAGTATATTATTGTTTTTGTTTACTTACGTATGTGTTTAATGACTTGGTGTGCTAAATACTGTCTGTATTATGATGTAACGTATTGAGGTTTATGTATTAAGTAAAAAAAAAAAAATAAACAGTTTTGAATTGCCACTTTTAAGGACATTACCTTTTTAAAAGCACTGGTGTAGAGCAAACGGTATTTTTAGCTTGTCCATTTATATTTACGTGATTTACTATATAATAAATTAAACTATTTAGGTTCTCTAAAAATGAGGTGTGGCTGTAACTAAAAAATGCAGCATGTGCCCCTCATGTCAACTAGTCTGACTCTGACAATCTTTATTTATACCCAACTACCAGTCTTATATCAAAAATGTTATATTTGTAGCTTTGCTTACCAGGAACCTAGCTTATTTGTTGATTTTTTTTAAACAAAACAGATCCCAAGCCTATTTTTACATGTATCATACACCCTGATTTATTTTCATCTAATTGTAATTATAATACTTCACGCAGTAGCCTGTATCATAAGATAATCAGTGATATTATTGAACATACTATTGTTAGAGATTAAAAAGATTTGGTCCTCTAGACCCTCAATGGGCCATGGATAAGAGATAGAGAGAAAATAGTACTAAGAGAAAGAAAGTGAGGAAAGTAAGAAAAAGGAGCGCGAGAGAGGAAGAGTTGTAACAATACTGCTTTTGTGGAACCTCTAATGAGCCATATACAAGAGCTCTGAAGAAGAAAGAGAAAAAGAGAGAATTTGTACATTCGTCCAAGTGACGAAAATGCTTCTTTTTTTTTTTTACCTTGGATATTTAGGTTTAACCCTCATTAGTCCATAGAAGTAAAAACCACTGATGTCACTCATTATCATTTAAAGACTATAAGAGAACTGAATGCGAAATTCCTTCATGCCAGTCCAAAAGTTGCACTGTCTTTACTGTGTTTGTACTTTTAACCCAAGGAAAAGGTTTGTCCAGTTCTTGTTTGGCTCCTTCTTTGCTGGCTTCAATCCTCTTGATACTTTTGTGATGGTAAACTCCCATCGCCTTGGTTTTGCACAGTCAGATCTGATATGTTTTTTTTTTTTTTTACCTTTCAAACGAAAAAGAAAACATCAACATGTCAGTGATTACTGGTTATTTTTCTTCTTTTTCTTGATTTTTTTCTTTGTCACTTTTCTGTGTTGAGTTTTGAGAGAAAAGTTTCCATCTGTAACAGATGCCAAGACTGTTCAAAACCTGGAAGAGAAATAAGCAAAGGGTAAACTTTGGAAATGAACTGAACTAGGCATGGTGATGCATCTGTATCACACAAATTGTTATGATATGGCAACTCAGAAAAATGATTACAGTGACAGAATACAGTACGTGTACTGTAAGGAACCGTGCAATACAAATATGAGATTTGACTTCCTGCTGAGAGATGGATTTTCATATATTTTTGTTAATCTGCAGTATAAGGAATAAGTTTCAAGTTTTAAGTTTTCAAGTAACTTTGTAGACAAGGTGTGTGTATATATTCACAGTTAGTCATTAAAAACTGCAAATCCTGTTTGTTAGTTAATTTGTTAGTTAAAACAACTCTTTGCAATTATAATCTAGCCAGTATAATGTGCATATAAGTTTAATAAAACACTGCATGGTAGTATTTCATTATTTGCACCCTGACAAAATTACTGTCATTTAAGTATTAATAGTTATTTCTTTCGCAATTAACACAGTAACAGAGGAGCTGCGACTACAATATATGTAATAAAATGAGCCTTCTTTATCTTCATACATGCTTCAATGCATTCCATATTTAAATAGTTGAAAATGTACACTGTGTCCATGGTTTTAAGCTATCTGTGTATAATGTATCATATAAGGCTTAATAAAATCTGGGATGGAGTAAACAGCAATATTTATCAATTTTGAGAATGATCAACATTTTGAGGTAAAACAGTAATGCTAAAATATCAGAAATTAATGATCTCTAACACACCACATGGTTTAATGCGCCAAATAGGGCTTTAAACTAATAATCCTTTGATAGAAGACAAAAGAACACCCTGGTATTGCTTCTTTGCTTGTTGTTAGGATTCTTTAAAGCAGTTATCTCTATCTATAGGCTTGCTATCTTCAGAGCTTGGGTTCAGCCACGATCTAACACTCCTCGCTCTAATTATCAGATGGATCAAGGGTGGTAAATGAGGGCTGCAATGAAATGCTGCAGGAGGGAAGCACTCCTGGAATAGGCTTTAAATATTACACACAGTTCTCTGCAGAGCATCTTAATGGATTGTAGGGACTATTAGTAGGTCATGTTTTAATAAACTGTACTTAAATCTTCCCAATTCCATAAAGAGTTATTTTCTTCAGCCCTTTACATGACCACTCAACACATTTCTCAATGTCAAATTATTCCATGTTATGAAAAATAGATAATTTCCTTTTTAAATATCTAATATTTATTACTTTAATGACAGGCATACCTGTGCTATCAGCTGTATGTAATTCCCTGGTGAGGGTCAGTAAGGACGACTTGCATCCTTTGGCCTTTTCAGCTGCACCTTCAAGCGCTTCATGCCGATTTGAAAACCATTCATGGCCTGGATGGCTGCCTGAGCACTGGCGGGGTTATCAAAGCTCACAAAGCCTAAAGAATATGAAAATGATCAAGTTAAATAAAATGTGTTGTTAAAGAAAATGTCAAAAAAGGGGTTTTTAAATAGTTGTGTGAAAGGCCTAAAAATTAGGACATATAAAATGGCATACAATTTACATTATAAATTACTGTACACTTAAATTAATATCAATATAGAAAGAAGTAAATGTAATAATATGCTGCATGTACTACTTTTTAGTTAAGTAAAAGACCACAGTAAGGAATAAAAAAAATGTATTTTAATTTTTTTCATCCTAAAATCTTAGCCTAATTAAAAAATCCACAAAATTAAATAAATTTTTGTGTTTAAATTAAAATCATTTTTAAAATGCCATCTCATTATCTTCTGCTTAATCCTATGCTATGGACAAGGGTTGAGGAAGGGTTCCCCATGCCCATCCATGAGAGAACGTTTTGGGTGCTGGGAAAAGCCAGAACAGGGCGTCAATTCATCACTAGGCACACGCTCACTGACACAGACACACATACACATACACTATATGGGCCAATTTAGCTTGAATGGGAGGAACCCAAAGAAACCGGAGGAAACTTATGTAGACAAGGGGAGAACATGGAAATTCCACCCAAGTTGAGATTCAACCTGGAACCCCGGCTCTGAACATGCTAACCACTAAGCCACCTTTAAAATGTATTTAATATAATTTTAGACCTAATACCATAAACGTCAAACAGAAACAACATTTGAGGCATACTTAACATAAATGTATGTAATTCATTCATGTTTATGATTAAATTATATCTTTTCAGTGTAATTTATGTCTTTAAAAAATAGTGTTCCAACTTCTGCAGTTTAACATAGGATTAGGATTGTCATGTGCTTGCTTATGGCAGTATAGTGCTATGCCACCATGCCGTCTTAGATGGTTAATAATATAAACCAAATTCTGAGTTTTGTTTTGTTTGTTGAAATGGGCACTTTATCCATACAAAGGGCACTTCAGGGAATCAAACTGGGGGCCTTCAGGTCGCAGGCTTAGTATAACTAAGTATTACTGAATACATTCATTCATTCATTATCTTCCGCTTTATCCTCTATTAGGGTAGCGGTGGGGTTCCCCATGCCCATCCAGGGGAGAGCATCTCGGGCGCTGGGCAGATAAACCCAGGACAGGGCGCCAATCCATCGCTGGGCACACACTCACTCACACAAACACACAATTTTAAGAATTCAATTGACTTGATCTATGTTTTTGGACTGTGGGAGGAAACTGGAGAACCCGGAGGAAACCCACGCAGACACGGGGAGAACATGGAAACTCCACCCAGATGGGGATTTGAACCGGGAATCCCTAGTGCTAAGAGGCGAACGTGCTAACCACTAAGCCACCGTGCCGCCTTACTGAATACATAACACAAGAAAAACTTTTATAGAAATAATTTTAATAAGATTTCTAAATATGTAAACGTTATCACGAAACACTTTAAGAGCAATCTTTCATTCGTAAAAATAATACATACATACAATTAAACTTGACATCATCCCATTAAAAATATATATGGCAAAAAAAATGGGGGTGAACTTATGTGCAGCGTACTTTTTGAGCAGTATATGGAGAAATTGTGCGACTCATATAGAACTGTATTGCAGATTTTTATTAATATAAATGAGAGCAAGGAAAGGAGAAACCTACATTATTTTCATTTTTAGTGGATACTTAGCATAGGACCTCAGTTATTTTTTGCCTCTTCAACCTTTTTACAAAAACACATCATTCACATCACAAAAACTACATGGTGGTGTGCAAAAGTGTGTGTGTGTGTGTGTGTGTGTGTGATATAGAGAAGGAAAGACAGCTTACCAAAGCACTTGCTCTGGTTGGTGGCTCGGTCCATAAAAACTTTGGAGGAGATGACAGACCCAAAAGGCAAAAACATCTGCATCAATTCATTATCTCCAAACTCTTGTGGCAGGTGGTAGATAAAGAGGTTACATCCTTCTGGGCCTGAAAAACACCCACCCACACAGACACACAGACACACAAATACATAGACACATGCAAACACACACACACACACACACACACACACACACACACATGCACATGCACACTGCTTTAAGTGTGTTCTTAAATTTTTAATGCTAAAAAAATGACTGAAAATTTATTAAAAATTTTGTAGTTAAAATCTACGTATAGATATTTTGAAATGTAAGAAATCCTGTATTATATTGCCCATTGTAAAGCAATATATAAAAGGATTTGAGCAAGTCTTATTACCTTCTCTTTGCTGTTGCTGCTGCTGAATCACTTGAGGTGGCTGTGGCAGTGTCTGGCTTATAGGGGTCAGCGTGGTGGTGGGGTAAATGGCTGCACCATCGACCCATCACCACACACACACACACACACACACACACACACACACACACACACACACACACACACACACACACATTGTGATGAAGGGGAATGAGAAACAGAGCGACAGTAAAGCAGGCTGACCTTTATATTCTAATAAGAGATTGACAGGATCACAATACAACACATTAATCATATTTCAACATGAGACCAGATGACAGTTTGTTTCGAACAGCAATGATAGCTGTAATTTTCTAGCAGATATTACAATATGACAAAAAGAAATCAATTTGTCTCAAATGGCATTATAAAGACAAATGCAACCTAACATTTTAATCATGGCACAAACACACCTTCAGGCTGTGACATTCAAGTCAATCAACCACTCTGCTATCTGCACATTAGCATTTTTCATCTATTCATATAAACCAACCAACCAAACTACAAACCATCCATCCCACCTACCTATAAATCACAGAACAGTAATATGAGTCATTTTAACTCACATTCACATTAGTTACTCCAGTGGTACTCTTTATCATTAAACTGATTCTGCTTTGTACTGGTAAGCAGAATTGTGACTTGAGGCTAAAGACCAATTTAAACCAAACACATTATCAGAGCATCTGAGGTTCATGTTACATGAGGCACATATAAGTATGTTTAATTTCTAACTTTACAAAAGGATGTGCTATGCATGTCTGTTTGTGCCCCTCTCTCGCCCAACTGTGGTTTATAATGCACCATATCTATTTCATTTCCACACAAGTGTGACTGATATAACAGCTACATCAAAATCAATTCAAAACATCCACTGTAATTTTTATTACACTGCACGGTCTTTAGTGTTAGTACAGTATTGATGAAAACAGCTTCATCAATTTATCTTTTTTGGTTGACATTTTATTGTAGTTTTTGTTCAACGTATTATATACATTGTCCTAAAGTCAAATGTATAAAGTTTTTCAGTGCTCTGCGATCCAACTGTGATGTGGACCTGCCTTTTACCATAAAAGAGCTAGAATAGGCTCCGGTACCCAAGACCCTCATCAGGACCAGTAAATTACACAATACATAAATGAATGAATGAACGTATTACAGGTGACACTAAGTGTAAGAATATATTTTGAGGCAAAACATCATTCGTCATGTACCAGCAATAGAGGTGGGTGAGGTTGGAACAAGCGGGGACCGGCGGCTATGTTGAGACTAATAACGTTCTACTTAATTGTGCATTGTGGATGATAAAAGACGAAAATCAATTTTTAGATATTGTATTGCGTGTGTCTGCAAAAGTGAGGTGGCAAGTCTCATTTAGCAATGTCAAGGGGGATATCACAAAGGCCCTCCTCCTTGAACCCCCACCATTACTGTGGGCTAGAAACCCCAAGTTTAAGCAAATGAAAGAATCTTGATTAATTAAAAATTTCCCCAATTACTCAAATGAACTGACCTTCTTCAATGGAAAACCGCCAGCTGAATTAAAATAATTCAAAACCTGAATCCAATGACTATTTATCACTTAGAATTTTGTTTATGTGCAATTCAAACACCTGAGGTCTTTTTATCTGTCATTTTATCTATATTAATCCTTTACAAATCACACTCATTTCAAAAATTACATTCTCATTTTCATTTTTTTACCTATGCTGCTGTATATATATATATATATATATATATATATATATATATATATTTTTTTTTTTTTTCTTCTTATACTTTATACCCATGTTACAAAATTCCACTACTTCTTTTTATACTTGCGAGCCAATGTAACAAAATTTCGTTCTGCGTACACCAAGTGTATAATTGAATGACATTAAGGGTTATCTAAGTCTATCTAAGTCTAAGCCTAAAATAGCCTTGAACATAAAGACCAGGCAGTATTTTAAGACAACATGTACAACAATGGGGACAGCAATACATACTCTTCAAGTGTTCTGAATATTCAAAGAGCACTGTAGCAATGCTACACCATACCACACGGTCATTGTGTAAACAGAAAAGTTCATAAAATCTGTCAGTGTTAAAGTATCTTATGAAGGAGGCAAAGAAGATCTAACAATCACAGTGAAGAAGACCTCATTAGATCATTGGTTGAAACTGGACTGAAATGGCATTATTCAACAAAATTAAAAGCTCCTCATAACATGACCTGCATCATGTAGACAAAAAGCTTTTTATTAATGCAGACCAGGGATTTTTTTAGAAAAGGTTGGATGAATTGATTCTGCTATACACAGGAAATGTATAACAAATTTTAAAACACCTGGCTGCAAACAATGAATTTTGCAACAAGGTTTTAATAGCTCTGTCCAGGTTAGGTTGGTTCAATACATTAGTAGAATATAAATAGTGTACACATCTAGATGCCAGTAAAACAGCTGGTGACTTCAGTATGTTTACCTGTGTACTGCTGAACGCCAGTGAAGGCTTGCTGAAGTGTGTCAGCGGCAGTCGGGCTCTGGGTGGAGTAAGGTGGCAGGCCATTGGCATAGACGGCTTCCACCGGATGGCCATTTGGCTGAGGTGGGATGCCTGTGAAGCCATTGACAATGGGCGTCACTATGCTGGGGACAGCTGAAGAGGCCAGGTTAGCAGGCGGAGAACTTAGACCTGTGAATAAAAATGTTTTGTTTAGACTAGTGAAGGTGATGCATTAATTATAAGATTGTACGATTATCATAACACACAGAACCAGATTGCTTCTTACACATTATTACATTAAATTGACAGATTTCTAAAGAAAAAGTGAAGAAAACGTTTATGTTGAGAATTGTGCAATCTGAATAAAATTTATTAGTGTATAAACATAAATCCACACTGTACGTGTATTTCTATATATGTGTCTGTGTATGTATTCTATAAAAACTATATATGTAAAAGGTAATTACAATCTCAATCAGTGTTGGTGAAGGCTGACAATTATCCACTTCAATACTTGTTCCATGATTGTCCTGTGACCATTATAGAAAAATTAGTAAAGAGGAAAAAAGTATGCCCAGCGATGGATTGGCGCCCTGTCCTGGGTGTATCTGCCCAGCGCCTGAGATGTTCTCCCCTAGATGGGCATGGGGAACCCTACCGTAACCCTAATAGAGGATAAAGCGGGTGATAATGAATGAATGAATGAATGAAAAAAGTATGCAGAGTATACTTAGACGGAGAAATAGTTTGAATTGCAAATTGTAAGGCTGATAAAGTAGTGTTTATAAAAATGGTAGTTCCGGTCTTTAAATCTGATTGGCTGAACAGTTTGTCCAGTGATGAAATTATTGACAATAATGCACACCTCTGACCGCTTCACGTTCATATCAATGCATGATTATTTTAAATCATGCACCATAAAGTTAATGGGCGGCATGGTGACTTAGTGGTTAGCACGTTTGCCTCTCAGCGCTAGGGATCCAATTTCAAATAAAAATTTCGCTGGTTCATGTTCCCTCCCTTGTCCGTATGGGTTTCCTTCATGTTCTCCAGTTTCCTCCCATAGTCCAAAAATAGGAATTTAAAGTCAATTGAATGTTCTAAATAGACCAATATAGAGTGTTTTTTTTTGTTTGTGTGTTTGTGTGAGTGAGTGTGCCTAGTGATATATTGGTGCCCTGTATTGGGTAAATCTACATAGTGCTCGAAACCTCCCCTGGATGGGTATGGGAACCCAGTAGAGGATTAAGTGGAATATAATAAATTAATAATTGAATAATACCAAAAATGTAATAACAGATTAATATATATCGCGGGCATCGGTAACAATGATATCCAGTTACTCAGCGATCAACGTTCAGGTACACCTGTTTAACTGCTTGTAAACATTTACTTGCAAACATCTAATCAGATTATCGCATGGCAACAATATATTTAGATATATAGATGGATGAAGAATGAGAATGGGGTAAGGGTAGTAATTTAAATTAAATATATGAACAAGCATCTCTTTGTTAGATTGTCTGCATATTGTATAATGCCCTGGACATTTTACAGCTATTTTATTAAAGAAAGTTTACATAAAACATGAAAACAGTGTAGTTGTATGCTGTGCATATGTTTGTTGTTTTTCTGTAATAGTTAATAAAATAAAATAAATAAATAAATAAAATAAATTGGGTCCTTTAGCAGACACTTTTATCCAAAGCGACTTACAAGGTGAGCACAGGGTTAACACAACATCCCTGGAGCAATGAGGGTTAAGGGTCTTGCTCAAGGACCCACACTGGTGACTTCAGTGGACCTGGGATTTGAACCCCCAACCTTCAGATTGATAGCCCAACACCCTAACCACTGAGCTAACCCACCCCTAATAGTTGTAGATGGTGGTAAAAAGGTATTAGAGAACTACAGAATTATAATGTCAAATATATGCAAAGGCATGGAGATACACCATCTTGATATGTAATTAGAGGCATTGAATCTGCAGCAGTCACGTGATGTATAAAACATGCATATTCTGCAAAGTTTCATGTCTGCTTGAAGTCTAGCTGATTTAATTAGAAGTGATTTGAAAAACACTCTCCAGACTGGACTCAAAATGTCTAAGCACAGCAGCCACAGATTCCTAACCATATGTGCTTTTTAGAGAATTATTTTATGAGCCTAGTTCATTTCCCCATCCTCATTCACTCATTTTTACTTTATATTTAGGCTAGCTGGGCAAGACTGGAGCCTACCCCAGTAACCAGTAAAAAGGGCAGTACAACTTCCTAAACAGATTTCATTTCAAACATGTTCACACCTAGGGTGAATTTATTATCATCTGTTTGTGTGATGCACATATCCCTGATCACAGAGGTTTTTGTATAAAATAATTAAATGGCATAAATTTATGTTCTTTAAGTTGTTAAAGTAAATGAACAAAAAGCCAAGTATACATGGTTATTTGAATGCTTATTTTAGCAAAATATAATTAATATACAGTATATAAATATTTTTCGGTGCTGGGCAGAGCATCAATCTTTTGCTGGGCACACACTCACAGACACCCACTATATGGGGGAAATTTTGGATATGGTCAATTTATGACAACCAATTTACCTTGAATCCATGTTTTTGGACTGGATCCTCAGCGTTCAGAATTTTCGCTGATAATGTTTGACTTGACACTGGATATACCCTCAAGTTCTGCTCTTTATTTTCTACTCGATAATACTATTACAATAGACATTCTGTTTTAATTTGTCATAGCAAATTACACATAAGTTTAATATATTTGAAGATATAAAGATATAAATATAAAATAATAAATAATAAATAATAAAATAATAAGTCTGATATTTCTTTTAATGAACTATGCCACAAATATAAAGAATTTTTAGCAAAGTATTATAAAATAATGAAATGCCACATTAGCAACAGCATATGATAACTAGCTTGATTGTACATCTCGACGGCTCATTTTTATTGTTCATCAAAAGCAAGTAGAACGAGGAGACTTTGTTTCACACCTGCTCAAATAGGCCAGGCAAAGAGCACACACACACACAAACACACACACACACACACACACACACACACACACACACACACACACACACACACACACACACACACACACATACACGCACACACATACTCAAAATAATGCTCTAGTGACAGAAAAATCGTCTCCTGCAGAACTGTGTAATGATGAAATGGTGATGCAATTTTCAGGGCAGCAGCACAATGTCAAGTTACCAAGTGAGGTGTAGGGCACTGAAAATGTGAAAGAAAGAGAGAGACTGGCATGGGGGAGGGGGCGAAGGAACAGAGACAGAGAGAGATGGACAGAAACAGACAGGAAGACAGTGACAAAAGAAAAAGACATGCTGGCAGGCAGATAAAGAAAAGGCGATACAAAGAAAAAGACATTAGCAGAAAACAGCCTATAATTTAAACCTATTAGCTTAAAACATTGTGACCACTCAGAGGTGAAGCAAATAGCATTTATGTGTAATGCCGCTGGAACAACAAGTCTGATTCACGACAGCTTCACTTATTGGTCCTAAACGATTTGCTTTGACTGTTTTGTGATACCAGATACCACAGTGCACACACACTTCAGAAGCCTTGGCTAGTATAAGCTTGTTAAAATGTTTGAGCTGTTTTGGGGGTTTGTTAAAAACAAATGGGAATCATGTTACTAAATCATTTTGATATCTGGTGAACCTAAAGGCCAAGCCAATACATCAAATACATATTTACATACATATAAGAACCAGTAAACATGTTTGAGTAGGTGACAATGGGCGAAGTTATGCCCACAGCCACTTAGTAGAAATTGTTCAAAGCATCAGACATCAGCTATTTATTTCTATAATCTCTAAGTGGTCATCAACGCTAGGTATCCAGGTTCAAATCCTGATCCGGTTGAATTCTCTATGTTTTCCTGGTGGGTTTCCTCCAGGTTCTCCTGTTTTCTTCCACAGTGAAAAACATGGATTTAAGGTGAAGTGGCTGCATTGAATTGTCCCTATCCATTATTCACTCCTATATAGTATGTGCGTGTGAATGAGTGTGTTCCCAGCGATGGACTGGAGCCCTGTCGTGTGTTCTTCCTTGAATGGGCATGGGTGGAAGTGGAAGATAATAGGACGAGATGAGATTTGTATATTAAAGATAAATCTAAACCTAAACATATTCATGTCCAGAGATGCTAGAAATAAAAACATTAACTTCGTCACTTTTTCTAAACTCACATGATGACTATTGTAAATGCCAGGATATTAGTGTTTTCTTTATCAGTCTTTATTTGTTAAATGTTTGATAGTTTCCTATTAACAGTTTACTTAAGCACTTTCACCATCAAAAATGTAATATTTGTTTGAAAAACAAGGCTAATTAAGATAAAAACACGACAGCAGAGTATTAGACTTGATAACTAGAAACCCAATCATTTATAAACAGGATTTAATTTGATAACAAGAAGTTTAAAGGAAATAGTCACATAACATTAAACATATATAAATAAACTGTATTTAACAAATTAAAGACTAAAAGCTAACTCATTATTCAATAAATTGAATCAATCAGACATACAGTATAATTTGAATTTGAACTTTTTTAACCTGATGTGCATCAGTGATATTTAAAAAAAATACTAAATATAGATCACTACCAGGTCAAATAATTATTTAAAACTGGTGTACATTATTATGCCTTAAAAAGACAAGATTTAAATTAAGTACATATGACATTTGATCATAAAGTACATATTATATATGTTATAACTTGTGAAACGCTTAATGCAAAATTGTTTTTTACTGGCAAACAGAGAATGTGCAATCTAAGTTTTTATCCTTGTAGAAATGTGGCCGATCTGGCCGAAAAACAGTGTTCTTTAGACTTTTGAGTGTTATAATTTGAGGTTGTTTCAGTTGGATGGGTGGAGACCCAGCATCATTATGTGGCAATAAAAGGCAAAGCTTAAGTACCTAAATTTTCTTAATGACTAAATTATCTCATTCAATGGGTGTTTGTTCTGTAATGGTATCAGAATGCATTGTGCTGAAGTAAGGAGGCACTCTTGTGCATTGTGTGTAAATTAAGGCTTAAATGTGTTTATTTATCGTTGCCTTACAATAGATTGTCAGCCATTTCAGAGTGTTTTCCAAACTTTGTCCAATGAGTGCTGGATTATGCCCCAACCTTCCCCATCACCCTAATTAGGATAAAAGGATTTGAAATGAATGAATGAATGAATTAATTAATAAATTATTACATAGCCTCATAAGAACCAAAACAAAATGCTATTTGATTTGGATTATTTACATAACTTGTGTTTGTAAAAAAAAAAATTAAACCATGTTATGCTAAGAGGTTTCCTCTTAAATCAGGGGTGTCAAACCCAATTGCACTGAGGGCTAAAACTCATAGCACACTTTAGGTTACGGGCCGAACAGCATAAACATTTATTGAACACACCAAAAGTCATTTTTTTCTGAACATAAATAGGAATAAAAACAGACATAATAAAAAAGAAAAAATTATAATAAATTTATTAATTATTATAAATTATTATTATTTATTAATGATTAAAACAAATATATATATATATATATATATATATATATATATATACCCCCCCCCCCCCCCCCCCCCCCCCCCCCCCCCCCCCCCCCCCCCCCCCCCCCCCCCCCCCCCCCCCCCCCCCCCCCCCCCCCCCCCCCCCCCCCCCCCCTGAGTTTGACACATACTGTATGTCTTAAATGATAAACAATGCTTAATAGAGTGACGTTTTGCTACATAAATATAATCAAAAACAATGTCCATTGTATTGGTCGAAATGACTCTCGGAGAAATAGACAAAATACAACAGTTCTAAGACTAATCATGCTTTGCTGTGAAAAATATATCACACCAACAGAAGACCACATAGTCTTGACTTATAAAATTATTTATGGAATGCTGAAAAAGAGTTAACTCTCCCAACATCAATGCATGTTCAAGCCCAAAAATAAACATTACAATGAATACATTATAGTGCATAAACATAGGCTGGAGAAAGTTGTCATCACCAAACAATTAAATATAGAAACATCGGGCCAGCGTAAAAGTTTTCCTTCTGCGCTAAAAGAATTAAATTTTAATGGTACTGTTTACTTGGAATTGTCAACTTCATATTACCATACCTGCACCAACACTGCCTGTAACCTACTTTTCGACTTGGCAATGTGTCTGTGTTATATTAGGAATGTATGACAGCAGGAATGTAGATAGAGAGAGAACTGAAAATGGAGTGTGATGGCTCCCTACAGGCTTACACTTTCGTCACTACACTTACGCTGTCATGAACACACGAGCTGCCACTCATCTGAGCACTTCAGCATGAGAGGCTGTAGGCGAACTGTGGTTATACATACATCCGTCTAATCACATGGATAGCTATACAAAGGAATACCCCAATATTGGCAGGCACTTCTATATACAATTTAGGGACATACAAAATTTTACACTTTTTAAAGTAATATTCCATTTCTTCAGCGTTAATTTATAAAGATCGCCTGCTCATTACTTTATCTATGTGGTAATTAAATTGTAAATTACAAAAGCTAAAATTGTATTTAACATTTAAAAATCTACTAACTATACTCTGGCCTGCGAAGAACAACATAAAAAATGATGCTATGTGGTACCTCAATTACAGCCTTTGCACTGCACAGGTATTTATGTTTTGCTCCTGAGCAGAGAAATGACCTCAGAACAAAATGAGTATCGATTTCAGAAATAAAATAGTAATTTTGGCACAATTCAAGGGATTCCCTTTGAAAGTAGGAGCTATTTATTCTTTATAAGATGCATTATTTATATCATGGACTTTAAAGTGACTCATACATGATCTACAGGCAATATATATTAGGTGAATGTGGTTGGAAATTCAAAATGATTCCATCTGTCATGTATCTAGTGAGCTAAGTGAACTGGTTTAGTAAAATCCCTCTATCCACTAAACATTCCATTTATTTCTGTAATATAATCTGACATGTTTTGATCTGCCACGTTCCATGTTTTAAATTTATATAAAGCTGTTTTTTGACAATTCTAAAATGTAATTTGTGCTTTATAAATAAAACAGTGATTAAAACACGAGCTTTAGTCATAGCTTCAATTTGTATTTGAGTAATTAAGCAATGTGTTGAAGCAAAAGCAGCAGCTTAATATATACCAGCCAAGCAGAACTCCTCATCAGTGGTGGTAAGTAACAAAGTAAATGTACTTGGTTTCTGTACTTAAGTAGTATTTCTTTCACTTCTTACTTTTTACTTCTACTCACTACATTTCAAAAGAAATACCTGTAGTTTTTACTCTTTACATTTTGAAATCAGGTTTGTTACTTTATTTTTCACTACATTTATTTTTAGATCGATTACATCACTTTATTCCATTCATGCAATTATGTTATGCTCTTAATATTAATTAGCTGACTTTTGATTCAATATTAATGGTGTCCTCTACTGTAAAGCATTATACTGAGAAACCGATGATGTATAAGGATGATAATAATCACTATATTGACAACCGGGCGGCATGGTTGCTTAGTAGTTAGCATGTTCTCCTCTCAGCGCTAGGGATTCCTGGTTCGAATCCCAATCTGGGTAAAGTTTCCATGTTCTGCCCGTGTCCGTGTGGGTTTCCTCCGGGTTCTCCGGTTTCCTCCCACAATCCAAAAACATGGATCAAGGTCAATTGAGTTCTCCAAATTGCCCCATGTAGAGTGTGTTTGTCTGTGTGAGTGAGTGAGTGAGTGTGTGCCCAGTGATAGATTGGCGCTCTGTCCTGGGTGTATCTGCTCAGCGCCCGAAACGTTCTCCCATGGATGGGCATGGGGAACCCCCCGCGACCCTGATATAGGATGAAGCGGAAGATAATGGATGGATGGATATTGACATCCACATTATTCAACCACTGCTTTGCTTAATTGTTTTGCACATCAGAACATTTAATTGGAATGTCAGGGCCTATTAATATACAGATATGTCTGATTATCACATGGTTTTGAATAGGATTCATTAAAAAAATTGAACTAAAGCAGTTTAATGCATGTTTTCATGCTTGTGCATCTTTAATTTGATTAAAAAGATAACCTGTTAAAAATGTAATTAGAATTTTAATTTTAAATTTAATTTGAAATAAACACTTTTACCTTTTTACTTGAAGTACATGTAGGTGCATTTATACTTCTACTTAAGTAAAAAATAAACAATCATACTACAACTTTTATTTATATAACTAATATTTTACAATATTCTAATACTTCTACTTAAGTAAGGGACTTGAGTGCTTCTACCACCTCTGCTCCTCATTATTATTAATTACAATTACTGACAGACCAAATTGCTAGAAATCAAAGGTTTTCAAAAAGTAATTAGTATTTAGTAACTAGCCACCTCCTTCAATATTTTACAATTTAAAAAACACCATTAAACCACAAATGTAAGGACTTGTTGCCAATGAGACTAAAACTGTAAAGAAGCAACAATAATTCCACTTTTGTGCAGTATACAATACTTGGTACAAGAAGATGGATGACTACATTGAAACCTTAAGTGTATAAACAGCTTTGTATGGTAAGGAATCCAGTAAAAGAACTACAAAATCATTGTCTTATGTGCCATATTTGCCATTTGTGTATTGTTTTAATTTTAAGGGAATAGTATACCCAATTCCAAATGGCTTATTAAAAAATACATTTTTTTACTCTTTTTAAATACTTTGACTTTCATTTTGACACTGCATGCATTGGATAGCATCCCAATAAAACATAAGACAGCAACAAATCAATTATTGGCTCATATGATAGCACTGTGTAAGAGATGGAATACTGGAATACTGCAGCTTCTTATTTTTATCTCCTATATTCTAACATGTTTTTATAGTTTCTATAATCCATCTATCCCATGCACACTTCAAAAATCTTTCTTCTGAGTTCTGTATTTGTATTTGAAGCTAAAAACATACCAGAGTACAATTTAAAACAATACAAACACCTAGGGGAATTCACTTCAGAGTCATGTGTACACGTGCTGTGTACACGATCATAATACCAACAACAGAAAATGCCATCTGCTTTTGCTGGTACTGTGTTGATAGCATCATTATTCACATCACCGTACATGGTTCCTGTGATTTGACATAGGAAATCTCTACATCCTGTATGCTGATCCTATCTGTGTAACTGCTAAACCTGAGTTGTATCTTCGGGCCATGTTATATTATGTCAGATCAAGGCCATGCATCATACATACTAAATCCAATTGCCCTAAATGTCCTGAAGAGATAAACAACATAAAAACTAGAAACTGCATTACAGTCACAAACCAAATGTTATACCATCTGTAACAAGTAACAGAGAGACTTTATGGCAAGTATAATAATGATAATTACTCTGCATCATTCAGAATTCTAAATCCAGTATTATGCACAAAATCATATTACTGTACACACAGAGGCATGGGAAGATAAGGGCTCACTGTATTTAGTCATTTATGCAGTCTCTTTAAAAGAGGTAATTAATGACAACACTTTACTTTATGCCTCTAAAGAGAGCTTATAAGCTTTTATAAACAGTTATGAGCACTTCTGGTGTCATTTTCAGGAAAAACACTTACTGTATTAAATACAAATGGTATAAGGTTTTATGTCACTGATCTCTATAATCAATCGATGAATAGTTAAAATATATAATTTATAAGCATTATGCCTCCTTGTGTTATAAAGCATTATGTCATACCCTTTTAACACTGTGATTATGTAAATCTATGGCCATTAACAAAATACCATGCCCATGGTTCATTTTGGGATAGGTTCCTTGCCCAAGGGCACTTGAGCCATAGCTTTTGGTGGGACCGGGAACTAAACTGGGTACATCATATTGCAAGTCGGTTTTCCTAACACAAGCCTATGACTGCCCCTAATTAGTTGCACTGCCCCGTTGAAATGGTAATCAGCCAAAGTCACACTGCACCAGGCTCTTAAAGGGAATGCCAAGTGATACGCTGATTGCTTTATTGCACATGACACGGAAAAGACATCCATGAATCACGTCATCACAATAGCAAAGACACACTGACACGCCCGAAATCAAGAGTGCGATGTTAAATGGATAATTCAGCAATCTAGGTTTACAAAGATGATGTGGTCATATTCACATTTAATGATACCTCCACAAGTAAAACACGTGACTGGTGATAATTCCTTTACATTCATATGTTTTCAGAAAAGTTTCCTTTTTGTCTGTATTTCACTAAAACAAAATTTATTTCAAATAGATATAATTGTAAATAATAAATGTAAGGGTTAAATACATTAAACTAATATTTTACAGTATCATTTAAAAAACTTAGTTATGAAGGTTAAATGTACTCTCAGAAAAATGTCAGTAAATGTTTGCTGGAGTTGTCTGATACATTATTTATTCATTCATTATCTCCCGCTTATCCTCTATTAGGGTCGCGGTGGGGTTCCCCATGCCCATCCAGGGGAGAACGTCTTGGGCGCTGGGCAGATAGACCCAGGACAGGGTGCCAATCCATCGCTGGGCACACACTCACTCACACAGACACACTCTATAGGGGGCAATTTTGAGAATTCAATTAACTTGTTCCATGTTTTTGGAGACCGGAAGAACCGGAGGAAACCCACGCAGACACGGGGAGAACATGGAAACTCCACCCAGATGGGGATTCGAACCGGGAATCCCTAGCGCTGAGAGGCGAACATGCTAACCACTAAGCCACCGTGCCGCCCTGATGCATTATATTGAGTTAAAATAAGAAAATATGATTAATTCTTTTTGCGAAACCTTGATAACAGATTATTCGTTTGGGAGTCACAGTGCTGTAAGTATGTTAATTGGCCAAACCGACTGAGGATGATTTTTACAAATGTTTTTTTTCTACCACAAAATGATTGGACACCTCATATCTTTTTTTAATAAGAACATTCTGAAATTTGTGAACAACATGCCAAAATAATTGTTATTTTCTAGACACTGGCATTCTTCCAATGTCTAGCTGTGACAAATGCAAGCTGACAGTTTATCTAGTCACCAGTTGTTATGGGATTTCACAGAACACTTTATATATCTTGAATCCTGCTTCTAATATTCAAAAAGTTAATAACACTTTCACTATCCAAAGATAAAGTAAATTTAAAGCAAATTTAAAAGTGTCTATCAACAGCAGTAAAGAAGAGTGTAATTAAATTCACATTGACAGTACTGCACCGCAGTGTTGAAGGGAATTTGTAATTACTGCTCTTTTTTGTATTTTAATGGAATACAATACTGAATGCATTAAGTACAGTGTATTTACCATTCTGCCATCAATACCTTTTCAAACTATTTTACCCAACCCTGCATGCAACACACTACTGTGATCCCTCAAAGGCTTATTCTTACTGACACAGCTGCTCTGCAAAACTAATACCGCTGAGCCAGCACTAAACAAAGTGTACTCTAGTTTGACTATACACACAGAAGATATCATGTAATAATATATGTATAATAGGTGATAATGGGTGGAAAGTCTGCTTTTGCTCATAATCAGCATTTTATATGGGCTGTACAGATAGAGTGATAATGAATACAGCTGACTTATTAAGTTTATGAGCTCACATCCACAGCCCATTTTTTAAAATCAGACTTCCGTGTATTGAATCTGCCGTGTAAGAAAAATATCTCTAATCATACTTTATACCTTTTAAGGTAAGGTGATTAAGCAGGGCTATACCATACCAATTCTAACTCAATTTTAGAATTCGTCAACAGTAAAGTAATACAGTTTTGTAATGTATGATTTCCTGTAGTATTCTAACATTGTGATATCAATAAAAATATATTGCTAATACATAGCTGATATGCTTTCCATCTGCATAATAGTTCAAAATGGAATTAAGTACATCCATCCATCGATTATCTTTCGCTTTGTCCTATATTAGGGTCGTGGGGGTTCCCCATGACCATCCAGGGGAGAACGTTTCGAGCACTGGGCAGGACAGCCAGGACAGGACGCCTATCTATCGCTGGACACACATTCACTCACACAGATACACACACAAACACATATACACTCTATATGGGGCAATTTGGAGAACTCAATTGACTTGACCATGTTTTTGGACTGTGGGAGGAAACCGGAGTACCTGGAGGAAACCCACATGAACATGGAAACTCCACCCAGATGGGAATTCGAACCGGCGAACGTGCTAACCACTAAGAGAATTAAGTACATGAATTAAGTATAAGCCTACTAGTGACTTCATTAGGTATACACTCATTGTAGTTTTACAATTACAAAATATAGTTTACCTGTTTGTCTGCACAGTTTGTTCGTCTCATTAGCTCTGTGCTCTAACGGCCCAAACCCTCACAGGACCACAACACTGCAGGTATCATTTGTGAAGTGGGTGATTCCCAGCACCACAGTGACACTGACGTGATGGTGATCATGCACAGCAGTCCTACTGTCATTTTTTAATACTTAAGTGACACTGTTGGACTGAGATTAGTCTAACAATCAACAATGATGCATGTATGGATGGATTCTGTAATGCAAGATTAGAGAATAACAAACTTTGCAACTACAAATGACGTCTTGTCTCAGATTTCTACACTTCATTGTAGGACTTCTACTTTCAATCAAGGTAGATGTGTCTAACAGAGTGCACAGTAAATGGACACAGTGCTTTAAACTTCCACATCAATGCTGAATTTGATCCAGTTTCACAGTGCAACACATACAAACATACCACCACCACATCAGTGTCAGTACAGTATACATTCATTCATTCATTCATTCATTATCTTCCGCTTTATCCTCTATTAGGGTCCCGGTGGGGTTCCACATGCCCATCCAAGGGAGAACGTTTCGGGCGCTGGGCAGATACATCCAGGACAGGGCGCCAATCTATCGCTGGGCACACACTCACACACACAGACACGCATGCATACACACTCTATATGGGGCAATTTGGAGAACTCAATTGACTTGATCCATGTTTTTGGACTGTGCCACTGTGCCACTAAGCCACTGTGCCACCCAGTACAGTATACAGTATCACATAAATAGTTTCTGCTCAGGAATATAAATTGTAGAGACAAGTTCCACATAATAAAGTGGCTGGTCTGTGTAACTATATTTAAATACTGTATTTTATAAACTCATATATTTGTTTATTGCCTTTGACTGGTATTTCAGTCAAGCTTATAGCTGGTTATTATGTTGAGATGCAAAGGCAAAAGATAAAATACTATTTAATTTATTATGATAAAAAAAATATTTCTTTACTACTATCTATATCACAATTGCCCAGCGATGGATTGGCGCCCTGTCCTGGGTATACCTGCCCAGCGCCCGAAACGTTCTCTCCTGGATGGGCATGGGGAACCCCCCTGCGACCCTAATATAGGATAAAGTGGATGATAATGAATGAATGAATGAATATATCACAATGTGATTATTATGTCAATGTAATTTATTTATTTCAAATACAATATGCTGTATGCACATTTAAGGTTTGGTTTAGTAGCTACATTAAAACAATCAGCATATTAGGATTTTCAAATGACTATATAAATATTTTTTATTTAACATGTTTTATTAACCAAGAAACATTTACACAATAATCTAGCAGAAGTAAAAAATAAACTAACTTCTGTACTGTTTATTCAGTTCCATCAATATTACAATTTAAAACTTAAAAAAAACATGGCAAATACATATTTGCAGCTTGTTCGTGTTATGGTCACGAAATTCGGACATGCTTAAATCAATAGACTCATGCAGGCCCCCCCAGGCGCTGGCATTGATTCAAATAGTGTGCTGGGAAAACTGATCTTTTCTCTTTTGAAGGTTGCTCTGGCTCTAAAAGATGGTTCATATACACCAAGTATATTTTAGACATTGAATTGCATCCTAAGATAAGAGTGGAATTACACTCATTTTTAATACAATTTAGCCAGATTCCTTTGTGGTTTGGAAGATATAAATTCCCACATAAAACACCCTGAAGTGTAAATACAGAATTATGTTTCTTTAGGAGGAGTTTATAACATTATGAAAATAAATTAATTTATAAAAGAATCCTTCTTTGATTAATTTAAATATGGCCGGCCTTATTTTATAGACTTTATATATGGAATTTAGTATTGTACATCTAGAGAATTACATTTAGGACCATCAGACAAATGTGTCTATCACAACACCACATGCATAATTCACGTTATGCATGTTAATGCATGTAAAACAATATTTTGCCATTTTAATGGTCAAAGAATTGATTGAAACTTGAATACATTCTTGTAGTTAATCCGCCAAAATATGTCATCTAATGGCTCCAAACTGGCTGATGAGCTAAGAGAACTGTTCTTATCTCCATCTTGCAGTTTGCATCATCATATTGCTTGTCTTTTATATATAGTTCCTCCTGATGTACTTCACATTCGGGACCGTTGGCAAAATGTATAATGCTAAGTGTTCACATTCCTGCTTTTATTAAAAAAAAAAAACAACAAAAAAACAACAACCTTCTATTAAGGGTAAATCCCAATCTGTTCTCCCTGTGTGTTTGCTCTGGGTTCTCCAGTTTCATCCCACAGTACAAAAACATGGATTTAATGTAAATTAAATGCTCTAAATTGCCCCATATAGAGTGTGTTTGTGTGTGTCTGTGTGACCGTGCCCAGCTATAGATTGGTGCCCTGTCCTGGGTGTATGTCCAGCGCCTGAATCATTCCTCGACCCTAGTAGAGGATTAAGTGAAAAATAATGAATGAATGAAACTTTCTACTAAACATTACCTAATTTTTGTGCACCAAATAATTTGGCTAAAAATGCCCAAAATATGCATGCTGTTTGCAGAATATGTGGAAAAATCAGATAATATACTGTATAACGAATAATAAAGTTTTCAATGATGCTGTTTTTTAATTTAATTTCATTATTATTTTATAGTAAATCACAGGAGCATGTTGTTTCTTAGCTTTTATTCAGTTTTATAACTAATATTTCTTTCAGTGCGTGTGTTACAGGGCAACTAAAATAATATTTGCATCCTATTTTTTATGTAAATATAAATATTACGTAATATAGTCATACTGTTTTTTTCATCGGCGGACACACAACACAAGAAGCGTTTTATTAATTTATTGAAGTTTTATTACTTTTTAAAATTTTATTTTATCTTCACAATGGGGAGGATTAATTCATGAAGTCATACTGTGCTTTGTTGGTATGGCTACTGGGATTTGAAAAATATGTTTGATGTTAAAGTAATATTTTAAAATGGCAGTTTAGGGATTGTAGCTTACTTAATATATATTAATAAAAATAAAAATATTTGTAGCTTACTTCATTTATTCAGTGGTGAAAAAAGTGTCAGAATTAATTAAATGCTGTGAAAAATCCTGTTTGGTATTTGGCCTTTAGCCAAATGTTTTGTTTTGTTCCAGCTTCAGACAAAAAAATGTCCTTTTTTGGTGCATCTCTACTGATTTCCATTATAGACTCAAGTGAAATTAAAATATTTTATTTATGTCTTGGTTTCATATTTTAAAATTGTAAACTTAAACTTACATAATTTTGCATGATCCATATGTTTAACTCTTAAATTTGAGCCAACAACCCAAAAGCATGTATAATTGTGCTAACCACTCTAATTTAAGACTTTATTTATGCGTCAGCTAGTGTGCTTTGAGGAAACAAATTTCTGAATAACCTTCCAGATTTTGGACTTAAACTGGCTTGTGGGTTGCTTGCTCTCATGTTTTAGCTCTCTGGTGATGTGGTGAGCAGTGACATTACATTTAATTTTTGCAATCATGTCAAGTGGGTGTAAAAGAGCTACTCAAACATGGAGAAGCTGAAGTTCAGTAATCATAGGGAAAAGGGTTGAAAATAGGGAGGGAATGTAAGAGAAGCGGTGATGAAGAGAGAAAAAGAGGGAGTTAATGGCAGAAAGAGCAAAAGATGATGGGAGAGAAGAGGTTGCATGATGGAGTGAGAAACCGTCGGAGAGTAAAAGTCTAACAGAGGGAGGAATCACTCCTCTAATGCTGTCTCCCAGCCTGGAAATTCCCCACCCCCAACCAAAAGCGCTTCTCTAATATGCCAAGGCAAAAAGTGAAGGTCAGAATGCTGCAATAAATTCACACAAACAAATGCACACA
The DNA here is from genome assembly GCA_019802435.1 of Corydoras maculifer. NCBI lineage: Eukaryota > Metazoa > Chordata > Actinopteri > Siluriformes > Callichthyidae > Corydoras > Corydoras maculifer. The sequence continues at coordinate 2,843,294 of JAFMOD010000781.1, forward strand.
GACTTCTAACACACTCTGTTTCATTTCCATACAGTTTGCTGTACACTAAATATATCATAGAGATATTTTTAAAACAACAAATGTCTATACAACCACTGTGCAGGGTTTTCTAATAATGTCAAGGAAAGGTATAAAGAGTCGGGAATTTAAAAAGGAATTTCACAGCAAACTCCTAGAGCTAAAAACAACAGGGTGCAACCTAAACTTAATAACATGGCTTAATAAAGTGTGTGTGTTATGATTTGTATTTATACACAGGAAGATGTACATAACTGAAAACTGAAAATTAGAATTTATCATATTATATATATATATATATATATATATATATATATATATAAACATTTTCCAAGTTTTTAAAATTTCTTTTTAATTACTAATTACCTTATCTTATCTTATCTTATCTTATCTTATCTTATGTGTGAGTATATACATTAGATATAGTTAAAATAATTAAAAGGTAATAAAAAATGAACATAACTATGTTTTGTCTGCTTTCTTTACTGTACAATAGGAGTTAAGCTACTTAACTTAAGTTATATGTCCCTAATTTACTGATTATTAGAAAGTGTGACCATCTTTGTGAAGGCAGAAGTTACAGTTTGTTTGGCAGGTGCATTCAGGTCTATGTGAACACAATGCTAAGAGGAAAACACTACAGAGGTGATCTTAAAGAAGCCATTGTTGCAGCCCATCAATCTGAGAACAATAACAAGGCCATTTCCAAACACTACAAAGTCCAAAATTTGTGGAAAGCATATAAGACAGTTGACAAACTTCCCATAGTGAATGTTCCAGCAATTCACTCCAAGGTCACACCATGCAATGTTCAGCTGTAAGACCTGGACACCCTGCAATCAGTGAGACAACCATGAACTCCTACCAAAGTGTTCTAGAGTCAATTGTGAAGCAATCTGTCCAACAGCTTAAGCTTAGTCAAAAGTAGGTCATGCAAGAAGAAAATGATTCTGAGCACACCATCAAAATGAGGACATATTATATTTTAACATGATATAAAGTAAACATCATGTTTTTTAAATGAATGTTGGAATATATTTTAAAACATGGCTTGATGAACGAGGAAAGGAGATTTATTTTTATAATTTCCTTTTACTTATCTGTGTTTTTTTGTCACTTTACCCTTCCTTCACCTTCCTGCATAATCTAACAGACTGGCTGCAGCTAAAAGTACTCTGTCTCTTTTTTTTCTTCAATATTTAAAAAAAAAAAAAACCACCTAAGAGTCCAGCAGACTGTCTTTACCTTCTCTTCTAGGTCGAGCTATTCTCTCTTTAATTATTGGAAAGAGAGCTGAGGGGCAAATGACAAGGTCCTACATTACATTAAATTACATTACATAAGGTCAATTAGCAGACGCTTTTATTCAAAGCGACTCACAAGCTTCCCGACTTCATTGTTGGGATCCTTTGCCATAGACTTCACAGATATAATACATTATCCTGACATGACAGCTTTGACAAATGCTTTCTATGCCTGTGGAAAACTAAGAAAATGGAGATATTTAAAGTAACAACATTTAATTGATGATTGAAAAGCTTCTGACAGTAAATTTGTTTCTATCAATCTCTCTCATGTGGCATGTGCATGTTGTAGCTTATAAAGAGCACACACGTTCATCAGTGGTGCACGTTCCTTACAGCAGGTGCTAGGTTCGCGGGGGGGTTCCCCCTGCCCATCCAGGGGAGAACGTTTCAGGCATTGGGCAGATACACCCAGGACAGGGCGCCAATCTATCGCTGGGCACACACTCACTCACACAGACATGCACACACACACACACACACACTCTATATGGGGCAATTTGGAGAACTCAACTGACTTGATCCATGTTTTTGGACTGTGGAAGGAAACTGGAGAACCTGGAGGAAACCTACGCGGACACGGGGAGAACTTGGAAACTCCACCCAGATGGGGATTCGAACCGGGAATCCCCAGAGCTGAGAGGCGAACGTGCTAACCATTAAGCTGCAGGTGTGTTAATTACCTCTAATTTGAGTCAATTGCCGACAGCTCTGCTTTTCCCGCCAGTGAAGCTTTGCTTCTGCTACACATGGATTCAAGGTAAATTGGCTTATCTAAACTTCCCAATAAAGTGCGTGTGTCTGTGTAAGTAAGTGTGCCCAACAATGAGCACACTGTCCTGGGTGTGTCTGCCCAGCGCCCAAAACGTTCTCCCCTGAATGGGCATGGAGAACTCCCCGGCGAACCTAGTAGAAGATTAAGAGGAAGATGGAATGGTTTTACTTAAAGAATTGGTAACAATTTTGTCAGAGCACTAATTAATTCCACGTTGTTTTATTCGGATCCCACAGCCTTGTGTTTCAGTGACTAAGCGCTGCCGAACTTCTGTCTGATTTGTTATAAACTTCTAAATATACATTGATGGTTTCAGCTACAACTAAAAAAGATAAAGAACAACATGACACTGGTGAATGATGACTGGTATTTAGAGGTGGGCGTGACATTGAGCAATATATCTTGTAACAAAAATGCAAATTAGCTCGGCTTGGCGTGGACACAAGTGCCAGAGAAACAAAAGCAACTGTCTTTCCACTGCTTTGTTTATGTCATTGCTCTTACTTGTAGCCTGTGTGGTTTACTGTTTTCTCTGTTTTCTTTTGTCACTTTCTTTAGTTATTCATCACAGCCGGAAGCAATTGCCGTATGTAGTATTCATATTTTGACTTTGATATTGTCACTGACAGCTATAAAATAAGCCTAATAAAACAGGAAAAATAAAGTAAACGAGATTTTAAATATAAACTAATCTCTTTATGCTGTAAGCTTAATAAATCTAAGACAATGTTATTTCATTATCGCTTATTTATTTACTATGTATTTTCCAAGCAGTTTCTTCTACTTGTGTTACATTGGGGATCACATTGGGGCACGCATTCGGACAGAGGAAGAACATGCCAATAACTGTTTTCCTTCCTTTTACACACGACATACTGTAATATGCTGTAGCATCTCTCCTGTTGCTAATTAAGATAACAAGCCTAGAAAATTAGCTTCAGAGTAAGTCAAGCAAAAGTCTTAAATATTAAAATGCTTACAAACAAGCGTCACTGCTAATTTGTTCTAGCCACTACTTCACTGCATTTATATGTTAAGTACTTCAAAAGCAAACATCCATTATGCAGAATAATCAGACAGTTTATAAATTAACCGAATCTGTGATCATTATGCATTATGTTAAAACATTAAAAAAAGTAACTATGTTAATGTTTTGGTGAATGTGTTGGTCAATAACAGCCGGATGGTTGTGTGAGAAGGCTTACGTTGGAGCAATGGAGCATCCCTAGACACATGGTTTGTGTTTTTATGCAAAATAAACTTATAGTTTATAGATATTTTAACAAGTTTTCCTGCCAATTTTTTGAAAACATTTGGTAGGTGGGTTGGTGCTGTTCTCAGGATTTAAACAGGTGTAAATCCTGTGTGCATAGTTTAAATTTAGTTTCAGCCCATTTCAGCCAATTATACTTTAAATACCTTCATATATTAAAGTAAAGTAGCAAGACATATAAGCCAAATGTAAGTGATATTTTCAAATAGGAAAAATATTCAGTATTATTGACAATTTATTTATTTACCTATGTGAAAATAAAGGAACAATTCCAAATTGATAAGAATGTTTCATAATTAAAAAAAAAGTATCATAATATCAGAGTAAATAAATAATAGATTTAAAATGAACCATTTTAACCACATGAAAGGTGACTTGTGTACTGAGAACATTTTCTTAAAATTATAATCAAACTTATAATTTGTCAATAAATGATAGTTTAACAAATTACAATAATGTTAATAAAACTTTGGACACAAAACTCTAATTTAACTTTAGTTTTAATGAATGTGTCTAAATCAGTGTAAAAGTATTTTTTTGCACATTATGGCATCCCCTGCACAGTGTGTGGAATGTCAGACAGTGTCTTTATTTTAAAATAGATTTAAAACCAAATGAGAACTGGAAATGCAAATAAGGCTTTTCTCAGTATTTGAGACACCTGGTTCAGCTGCTATGTTGTCATACTGAGGTGTAGCAGCAAAAATAGCAACAGCTGCATAGCAATAGCTATGACAACCATGAGTAATGTTAACATTACTGAAGTTAGTTTTGGCAGTTTTACCTTTTCTGCCCAACTTGGAATTTCTTTTAAATTGGCAGTTTGGAATCCTACCCAACATGAGAAATGCTCAAAGTGACAATATACATTACACATTTAGTAATTTTGGTACAGACACTGGGGAGGACATCTGGGGAAAATAGCTCACATTTAGAACATAGTATATAGGACTGTGATGACAGTCTGAAAACATTTAAATGTAAAGAATGTAAAGTGGCCTCCCTTTAATTCAGTTTTGTTTTTATAGAGGTTGCACAACAATTAATTAGAACTATGCCTATAATAAAAAGTATTTATTAGAAAAGCCTCCAAATAAGCACAAAGTACATAAATAAAATTTATGTAAATGAAAACACCACCTAATACTTGTACTTTTTGTTTAGCTTAATTCTTGATGTTGATTTGCCGAAATAAAATCAAGTGAAATAGAATAAGCAAATGGATTTATTTTTTCATGTATCATTTTAATTTTAATCAGCTACCAATGTAAAAGACGAATTCTGTAAAATTATTCAAATAACAATCTTGTTGTGTAACACAATATGACAGCTACACTGTCATGCTTGTCATGGGCACAGCTGTGATTCATTGGCAATAACTTACAAGGGAAAAAAAATAATAACAGTAACATGAAACATTACCTATTTCCTTATATATTTATATAATGTATTAAGAAATCTAGAGGTCTGTCCTGTTTGCCATTTAGCCGTTACTACCTTTGGTCGTATTACAGCATTAAGCTAATTCAAAAAACCTGTTGATGTATATATGTATGTAATTTCAAGAAAATGACTATTTGTTAGTGGAATATTACAAAAAAAACCATATTAGTAAATATTAGCAGCATTAAAAATGTTTTTCTCACTTCTATTGGGAAATTAAATTTTAAATTGAACTAAAAAGTGCAAATCAGTGCTGAGGTGGGTATAAATATGTATGTGATTCACCAGCAACAATTAAAAAAAGTCTGTTTTAATATGCAACTGACCTGAAACTGGAGTCATTGGGGTAGGTGGGAGACCGTTCATGTTGATGGCCCCAACCTGATGAATCTGTGTAGCTGGAAAAGCCATGCTGGGTGCCAGGTAGCCACCATGAGATGCAGCCATGATTGCTGCCTGCTGTTGCATCAGCTGATGGACAAAGAAAGAACAAAATAAGAAAGACAGAATGAGCAGGCAAGTGTGGCTTATCCTTATTTTTTTTATCATTAAAGGTATGAAAAACCATAAACACATGTAACAATCACAATTACTAATTACATTTTCCAATCCTAATGAAAAGAAGCTCTCAGATGCTGGGTAAAGGCCTTCGTTGCTCTCTCTTTTTTTAATTAAGTCATGAACCAGTAGCACACCAGGACTGATTATTAAATAAATGAACACAAATCCCCTGTATACCCTGCCAAACAAAGGTAATTACAGTAAGGTTGTCACCATGGCAACCCATCACAGAATCAATAACCTAAAAGGCCATTCTGTCAGCGTGATCCCAACAGATTATAGATGCACCTTCATATACAATACTACTTCAAACCTTGGTTTGATTAAATGAAAAACATGGTGAAATTCAATAATTGATATTGGTTTGCAAATGCATGTAATAATAATCGATAATACCAACCACCTCCTATATCACAGCAATGACAAAAATAGTCTGGCTAAAGATGTGATGGACTAGAAAGATAAACCAATGAACCCAAATCTCCACATTTGAGTTTCTTCACCATATACATCTCAATGTGTACTTTTACAATTCTTGTTGAATGGTAAGGTTAGGTGGGATGTGTAACCAAGCTGAAAGTTAAACAATAATTTATATAATATACAAATCAAAATTAAGGTCATAGCTAGCGTTTAACACTGGACAGGCAGGTCATTAGCCTTTCACATTTACAAATGAACTCAATTTGTATTGCCAGTTTCCCACATTTTTTTTTGCCTGACATTTTTGGATTGTGGAAACGCTGTGATTATGGATTGTGGAAACCTTCACAGATGTAAATAAAAAAAAAAAAATCTGTAAACTATACATAATGAACCCACTGCCTGTCTGAGATTTATAACCAGGGATGTAAAAAAAAAGTAAAAAATTCTAGTGATAACGCTCTCCAAATGTACATTTGACCTTTAATTGATGACATTATACGAGATGGGCGTAGTGGTTTCCATGTCTGCCTCTAAGCATTGCGGATCCAGTTTGAAATCCTGATGTGGATGGAGTTTCCATGTTCGCCAAATGTCTGCATTTTTTTGGAGTTCTTGGGTCCTCTTTCCAAATTGCCCCTATGTAGTGTATGTCTGTGTAATTGAGTGTGTACCCAGCGACCCAGTAGAGGAAAGATAATGAGATAAGATGAGATTTTACAAGATATAATTTATATAATTCAGTTCTAATTGTTGGTTAAAGTGTCATATTTTGAAATGGTGCTCCAAAAGTTTGTAAAAATCTAAATGATCTGAAGCAGTTGTGAAAGAATTTAAATCTTTAAATACAAGTGTACTAAAAGATTTTGAGTGCCACAGTCACTGCAACATGTTTTAAACCCTTTTTTATACTTCCTTTTAATTTTATGTGAAGAGCAAAAGAAACTGATCAGTTTTAAGTGCTCGTAATGATCTTAACTATCCAAATCTTACTTTGATTCTGAATGATCGAAAATTAAAGGGTGTATGCCCAAAGGTTTTTTATCATTAAACATAACATAATGTGTGCAAATACTGTATAACCTGCTCAAATAATGAATAACTGTAAATATATATAGCAAATTAATGATTAAATATAAAAACATTTAAGCATTTTTTGGGATTAACTGGGATCAGCGGTTTAACACCAATGGCCATCCCAGACATAAAGCTCTAATAAGGCACTAGAATATATTACTTAAATCATTAAGCACCCTCTCTTACATGAATTGTCTATTGTATATTTACAACATGCCATAATTTTGGTTTTAATTTAAACTAAATATTTAAGTTATACATAATTTACTGGCAATTCATTTTTTTTGCATTTTCCAAGAATAAATCTCATCTTATCTCATTATCTTCCAGGACCAGGGACCAGAGGAAACCGACACAGACACACGGGGAGAACATGGAAACTTCACCTAGATTGGGATTCGAACCTAGATCCCTAGCGCTGATGACCATGCTGCCCAAATAATAAATGTTTTGTAAATTAAAATTATTACTGTATGGTTATTATCTGCAAACCATAGTGAAAGGGTGCATACTGCCATACTGCGAGGTATGAACCACAGTCAGCATGTATTTCGATTTAAATTGTGTTGCATCAACATTATGGATTTGAACTAAATCCATTCCTTATATGTTATCATTCTTAATGAATTAACTGTGTAGATTTACAACTAAAACTGTTTTTCTGGGATGTTTTGACATCATTTCAGTACCTGGATACACGTGTCACTAAAATCCAACTCTCAAGATCAACTTTTTATGTACACGAATGTATTAATGTTTACCGTCATTTTACTCAAAAAACATAAATTTGATTAGATTATAAGTTTTTGTTATTTAACTTTTGTTTAGGCGGCACGGTGGCTTAGTGGTTAGCACGTTCGCCTCTCAGCGCTAGGGATTCCCGGTTCGAATCCCCATCTGGGTGGAGTTTCCATGTTCTCCCCGTGTCTGCGTGGGTTTCCTCCGGGTTCTCCGGTTTCCTCCCACAGTCCAAAAACATGGAACAAGTTAATTGAATTCTCAAAATTGCCCCCTATAGAGTGTGTCTGTGTGAGTGAGTGTGTGCCCAGCGATGGATTGGCG
>JAFMOD010000781.1:2854087-2885052 GCA_019802435.1 Corydoras maculifer
ATCTCCTTGTTCGGCCTGTAAGTTTAGGTAGACGGCCTTGTCTTGGCAGGTTTACTGTGGTGCCATACTCTTTCCATTTCCGGATGATGGATTGAACAGTGCTCCGTGAGATGTTCAAAGCTTGGGAAATCTTTTTATAACCTAAGCCTGCTTTAAACTTCTCCAAAACCATATTCCTAACCTGTCTGGTGTGTTCTTTGGACTTCATGATGCTGTTTGCGCCCCAATATTCTCTTATCCAACATCTGAGGCCGTCACAGAGCAGCTGTATTTGTACTGAGATTAGATTACACACAGGTCGACCCTTTTAAGTCATTAGCAGTCATCAGGCAACTTCTGAATGCAATTTGTTGCACTCAGGGAAAAGGGGGCTGAATAATTTTGCACATCGCACTTTTCACTTTTTTATTTGTAAAAAAATTGTTGATTCATGTATAACTTTCATTCCACTTCACAATTGTATACCACTTTGTGTTGGTCTTTCACATTAAATTCCAGTGAAATATATTTATGTTTGTGGTTGTAATGTGACAAAATATGGCAAAGTTCAAGGGGTATGAATACTTTTGCAACCCACTGTAAATATATATTATGTCAATTACTAAAAAAAACTATATGATATTTACAATACACACACCAGATTAAGTGTTAAATTTAATATATATCCCAGTATACTGAATACATACTGAATACATTACCTGAGTATTTTGTATTTATGTTGCTGTTAATTTTCATTCATTCATTCATTATCTTCCGCTTATCCTCTATTAGGGTCGCGGTGGGGTTCCCCATGCCCATCCAGGGGAGAACGTCTCGGGCGCTGGGCAGATAGACCCAGGACAGGGCGCCAATCCATCGCCGGGCACACACTCACTCACACACACACACTCTAAATTGGGCAATTTTTGAGAATTCAATTAACTTGATCCATGTTTTTGGACTGTGGGCGGAAACCGGAGAACCCGGAGGAAACCCACGCAGACACGGGGAGAACATGGAAACTCCACCCAGATGGGGATTCGAACTGGGAATCCCCAGCGCTGAGAGGCGAATGTGCTAACCACTAAGCCACCGTGCCGCCCTCTGTTAATTTTACAAGAAAAAAACCAAACATGTATCATTCATTCATTCATTATTCATCTTCCACTAAATCCTCTATTAGGGTCACAGGGGGTGGGTTCATCATGCCCATTCAGGGGAGAATGTTTCGTGCGCTGGGCAGATACACCCAGGACAAGGCGCCAATCCATCACTGGGCACATTCACTCACAAAGACACACATACACACAAAGACACACTATATGGGGCAACTTTGAGCATTCAATTTACCTTGAATTCATATTTTTGGACTGTGGAAGGAAACCGAAGAACCTGGAAGAAACCCACGTGGACACAGGGAGCCACCGTGCTAAACACTAAGCAACCGTGCCCCCTACGTGTATCATATATTTCTAAATTGAGCTGGAGAACAAAGCACATTAATCTTTCTATGCTTCATTTTACAGACATGTTCATCTGGTACAATATTAATGGTCTTAACAAAGAAAAAAAGGAATTTATAATTTAGGATTTCAGATACCACAAAGACATCAGCAAAGCGGATTTGCTTTGATGAACAAAAAAGGACTAAAACATCTAACATTTAAATCTATGTAGCAAGCTCTTTCAGTTTAATGACTGTAGAGCAAAATGTTCAACACAAACGTGGCTGAAAATGTGGTCTTATGCAAAACTTTCCCAAAAGCATTTACGCTTCCTATATTCAGGATTCAAACAGCCATTTGATTATGTGTTTTATGTCTTTTTTGTGTAAATTTCACATGTGTGCCATTTATGTTTTGTTCTTGTGTCTAAAACATGTTCGTATGTGAATTAATAGAACTATAGTTTCATATTTTTTGAATGTGTTTATCTGTATCTGTATGCATAACCTATCACAGACTGGGGACTAGGTTACTTTTACTTTAGGTCATTTAGCAGATGCTTTTCTCCAAGGCATCATACAAGTATCCCAACTTGGCTGGGCTCAGAACACAAGGTTGATACAACCCTGGAGCAATGAGGGCTAAGGGCCTTGCTCAAGGACCCACATCAACCTTCAGATAGATAACCTAATACCCTAACCACTGAGCTACCTTGCCTTATATGAAGTAATGAAGTAATAAATGTATTAATTAAATATCTTTTAATTGTAATTTCTACAGAATACTTGAGAAAACAGAAAAAATAGAGTCAAAACTCGAAGAAAAGGTAGGCACCAGCAACAAAGAGCAACCAAAAACCAACTTTAAATAACTATTTTGGAAATCTGTTACTCCTGAATAGAACATTTGTTTTCTAAGATTTGCATCTAAGATTCGCATCACATAAATGCAGCTCTGCTTATCACGGAAACACAATATCTAAAAAGGGCAAATGAAACATTTCACATTATGCCTATTACATTCCAATCCAATCAATCACCTAACATTTTAAAGATGCTCAACATATAATGTATTAGAATTTAAATCAGCTCTATGCCACTTCTTTATTTATTCATCCATTTATTTTTATCTGAATCTGCAGTACTTATTGAAAAGCTGTCTTCCTACTGAAGTCTGAACAGTGCTGTGTTGTAAATGTTCTTATCCCTCAAGACTGCTGCTCTGAACTTTCAGTCCTGCCAACTCACATTTATCGTGAACATCGCTTTGTTTCTCTACCATTTTCTTAATTATTATGCAAATGCCATTGGCAAGAACTTTAAATCCAACACATCCTACACGAAAACCTTAGGAGCTATGAGCGCCCACAAGGAAAATAACTGAATGTGTGAAATATTCTCGGTTCAACCACACAGGACTCAGGAATGACACAGTTTGTGTGTTTTAACACAGTAAAATGCTCATTGTGTCACACGTTCTCCGAGATAATGCAGATCATTTCAATAAAACAGTCTGTTTAATTGCTATCAAGGGAAAAAGTAAAATATACCGCAGAACAACACCGCCTAAACGCTTTAACACTAAAAGGTGATGATGGGGTGACTTATTTACCGTTATTAGTAATGTGTGTTCATAACGTTCTCCAACACTCTTGCAAATAAAAACCCCCTATTCGTTTTTAGTTTTACAGAAATGTATATTTGGGTGTAATGTACATGCCTTTGTCCCTGTGTGTTTGGGTTGATGTGGACCTGTGGAAAGTCCAGGTTGGGATTCTCTGTGTTTACTCTGATGAGGGTCAGAGAGCAGGTGGATTGTGGAATACCTGGGGACATTCCGTCTGTCGGTCCATGATTAGACGTCAGAGAGGTGCTTCCACACAAATGAGCTTGTATGCATTAGTATGCTAGCATGTTTGTGTCATGTCTAAAGAATATTAATAAAACATGCCATCAAAAGAATTACCCAGCAACAGTACGATTTTGTATAAATTCCTCGTTGGTTTACATTATTAGAAAACTTTTCTTAATTTCAATACAAATTACAAATAATGGTATTCTGCTGGATAATGGGTAAATAAAACCATTATCTACATTACATTACATTTATATTTAGTCATTAAGCAGATGCTTTTATCCAAAGGGACTTACAAATGAGAGAACACCACAAGTCAGTAGTTAAGAAGGAACTAGCAACACTGTAGTATGATCAACCTGATTATTATGCGATCTGGTCTTAAATAAAAAAAATTTATGTATTTATTATTTTTTATATCGTGTTTGTGGAAGAGATGTGTTTTGAGCTTTTTCTTGAAGATGCTAATTGACTCAGCCTTACAGACAGAGTTGGGAGGATCGTTCCATCGTTGGCAGTGGTGAACGATACGGAGTGTATTTTGAAAATATAGATTAAAGGTAAGAGGGGGCAGATACAGAGGTTGTCCAGTAGGCCAGAGTCAGTGCCCTGTACTGAATGCGGGCAGCTACAGGGAGCCAATGGAGCGAGAGGAGTAGTGGAGTGACAGGAGTTCGCTTGGGTTGGTTGAACACAAGTCTGCTGCAGAGTTTTGAATCAGCTGTAGAGGTCTGATTGTGTGAGCTGGGAGACCAGCAAGCAATGCATTACAGTAATCAAACCAGGATAGGATGAGGACTTGAATTAACAACTGAGTAGCATATAAGAAAGGTTTGATATTTCTAATGTTGTACAAAAATCATTTGCAGAATGGGCCAATTTTAGTAACTCTAGAATTGTGATCTATCATTGTAATGATAAAAAAAATGTGAGGTTTGAGAATGTTGTGGCCAGGATGTGTTGTTACATTAATGTCATATATTGGATACATAGGACATGTTTTAAAAACTTTAAGCAGTACGTTAGACACTTATTACCCAGAGTACAGCCCATGTCAATAGTGATAATGACAACTTGACCTTGCACTTTACATTTCAGCATGATGGCTGCCCAGAGACCTATGCCAGGGGGCTGTTGGTAAAAATCAGCATGTCTATTAACATGGCAATAACAGAGCAGATGTAGATCATCTGTAGATTAAACTGACTCAGCTTTTAGTACCTAACTGCCTCTCAATGGATCACATACTTCCTAAAAAACAGGAGCCAGTAGACACAGCAAGGAAAATGTGTCAGACATTTTTACTGTCAGTATTAAATTCCTGTAGGTTGGGTTCTATAAATCTTTCTCATCAGTCACTAGATCAATAATTGCATCGAAAGTGAGCCATCTGGGAAGATCCTGAATTTTGCCAATGACTCTACTTTGGTTAGTGTCCTCATAAACATGACAAATCTGCCCATAGAAAAGAAAGCTGAACAGCTAGAATCCTATTGTCACAGTCAACTGTCCCAGTTACAAAGAATTGCTACCAAAATCACAAAGAGCTCCTTGATATGGTGACATCATGGCCACAAACTTTGCGAACTTCACATTATTTTTATCATTCCAATTCTAGATAATGTTTTTATTTACCCATCACCCAGCAGAATAACATTAATTATGTTAAAAAAAAAATATATATATATATATATATAAATATATATATATATATATATATATATATATATATATATATATATATATATATATATTTTTTTTTTTAATTAAGAAAAGTCTTCTAATAATCTAAACTAACACGAAATTTATACAAAATGCTATAGTTTTTTATAAAAAGTTTTTTTTGTTATGCTAGTGGACCTCATGTGCACCCTTTGACTGTGCTTCCCCTTGTTCTCATTCTACACCCTATTACCAGTATTGTGTCTGTAGCTTCCAATGTGGAGTGTCTTAAAATCCTGAACACCACCACATCAAAAAATAACAAACATGGCCATCAACGTTAATTAATCGAAACTAGAAAGCATCTTGGAGAAACTTTCATTTGTGCAAACAAGGAAATTTTGGAGACCAGGTTAAGAGAGTTACACTAAAATTCTGTGAACCTTGCCTAAACATAAGTCTTATTGCTGTTTCGGTCCTGTGTTATTAGAACTTAGCCTTTGGGGCGACTGGTAAATAGCGAAACCTCCCTCAGAAGAAATGTTGTTATGGATTGCACATTATACTGCTCACTTACCGGGTTTGGCAACATGGGCCTGAGTGCTGGATTAAGAGGGAGCTGGTCCAAAAACCGTGAACATGTCTGTGTATATGTTGTCATGTATGTGCTGTGCTTAAGCTTTTTTTTCAGGTTCCTAAACTGTGCTCCTTTAGGAACATAGTCTGGGGCTGTTTTTTATCACCTGTCTTTTTCTTTCCCAATGTATTACATTTGATCTTTCTTACTTTTTGAGTTTCATAAAATTATCATCATCATCATCATCATCATCATCAACATCAATAAGCCTGTTTTTTGTGAACAGATTGAATGTAAAGAGAAGATGCTTTAAAATCCCACATTACCAACTGATTTTGAAGAAAGCATCATTTTGTAAGCCTGTTGTGTAGAAAGAGGGACAGTGTACACTTCAGATATAAAAGCAAACCCAACCTTAACTTATACAAGTTATTGCAACAATTTGATCCAACACTCTAAATTAGGAACCATACATATTCAGATGTAAAATGATGGCTTAAGTAGGCCCAATAAGGCTAGAATTAACACATACATATGTCTAGCTTCTCTGTATGGACATTACTGACAATTAGTGGCTAATGGCAAAATGGCAAGTCGCCAAAGCAAATTTGAATACCCTCCATCATTTTCAAGGACTACCATGGTGATTATTATGAAGATGGAAGCAAAATGGTTGATAATATTGCGAGTGCATGCAGGCTCGACTCAGCATTTGGAGTATGGTAATGGCAAGTTATTAAACATGATTTTCATTTCTTTAAAGTGCTGGACCTTTCATTACTTTCTCATTGTGCTTTTCATATGCCATTAGGATCATCACCAAAGTAAAAAAAATCTAAAACACAAATGCAATCCTCAAGTTTAGAAATAGGAACTTCCAAAAGTGCTACTTGAAATCACTAAAATAGACAGCATCCTATCCGATTTCCTCCACAGGTTGAACTAAAAGAACCTTTCTGCTTCACTTGGCAAAATTTTCTAAAAGACAAGTCATTACAATAGGTGCGGTTACAGGCACATTTAGTCCATTTACATATCTCTGCTTTCTGAGAATAGTAAGAAAGAACCTCATATATTAAAGGTTAATTAATGTAGCCATTCCCCTACCTGCAAGGAATTAAATTGGCAGCAACTAGAGAAAAAGATTTTGGTCGATGGAGCTTGAGTGCACATCCTAACAGCACAAATAGCATTAAATAATACCACAGATGCGCACATGACTTCTACAACCCAAATCCAGTGATTAGGAATGTTACTCTTATTATCACTCCCATGAATTACGGGTGGACCGCAGCTTGGTGGTGCTATTTGCTCCCACCTTGATAGAAAACAGATTAATAATAGAAGCACTCTAATGAATACAAGCATTTAAATCTTTTAAATCTGATGATTGGGAGATAAAATAGTAATTAAATGCTACTCTTTAGGTAACTGCCCAATCTGAGTGGAGTTTCAATGTTCTTCCCGTGTCCGTGTGGGTTCTTCCAGGTTGTCCGGTTTCCTCCCACAGTCCAAAAACATGGATTTAAGGTAAATTTATTGTGGCAAATCGGCCTATAGTTTGTGTTTGTGTGTGTGTCTATGTGTAAGTGTGCCAAGCAATAGATTAGCGCACTGTCCGCCCAAAATGTTCTCCACTGGATGGGCATGGGGAACCCTCCATTATGGTGAAATGTGTCTATTATAATTTCATTATGGTGAAATGTGGTAAGCTTAGTAACAAAGTGCAACATACAGTATATGCAATATTATACAAATATGAAAACAAACCGATCATCAGCGAGCTTCTCATTAGCTCAGAAGAAAGTATAAACTAGAATAAGACATATCAATCTGTATTGCTGATTGATTACAACTAAAGACTGCAAGTTTTAAAAAGTGGTACTTCTTTTGGTAAACACAGTTAACTTATTGGAAATGTGCAGTCATTCTAGCTATGCGTTAAAAGAGGTTTGCAGGCAAGAACACTGCTGCTTGTAAGATTGCACCTAAATCAACCTCGATTTATTGCTGTCAAGAAAGCACAAGAGTTCACAAGAAAGAGCAAGAACCATTTCCTAGAAAGGTTCCAGCTACAGGATCCGGTCAACACTTGTGCAGAGGTTGCTTAGGAATAGCAACAAATAGGTGCAAGTAAAACTGAGGAGAAGCCACTTCTCCAAGAAAAACATCAGGGACAAACTCGCATTCTGCAGGAAGAACCGGGATTGGACTGTGGTGAACTGGGGTAAAATTTCCTACTCTGATGAAGTTCCTTCTGGAGAGTATATTTATCCGGAGAGTGAAAATGAGGGCTATTATAAATTCAGGGTAATGTCAACCGTAAAATAAAAGAGTAAACAGGACTGAATCAAAAGATTTTAAAACATGGTTAAAATAAGTCCAGAAGACTATAAAAACAAAGAACTATAAAAACAAAGAACTATAAAAACAACCAAGTCTAGAGTATTTATGTAACACATTATAACACAGGCACGGTGGCTTAGTGGTTAGCACGTTCGCCTCTCAGCACAAGGGATTCCCGGTTTGAATCCCCATCTGGGTGGAGTTTCCATGTTCTCCCCGTGTCCGCATAGGTTTCCTCCGGGTTCTCCGGTTTCCTCCCACAGTCCAAAAACATGGATCAAATCAAGTGAATTCTCCAAATTGCCCCATATAGAGTGCGTCTGTGTGAGTGAGTGTGCGCCCAGCGATAGATTGGCGCCCTGTCTTGGATGTATCTGCCCAGCTCCCGAGACGCTCTTCCCTGGATGGGCATGGGGAACCCCTCTCCCCCGCAACCCTAATAGAGGATAAAATGGAAGATAATGAATGAATAAATGAATGAATGAATTATTACACAGCAGAAGATGGCAGATTAAACAAAAACTATGCAGCGAATAAAAAATGTAAACATTTAGAATATCAGTAAGCTTCAGCATTGTTCAGTGCATAATGTGCATTGTGCTAAATACTGTGTGTTGTGAAGATACCATAACTTTTCTTAGTATTTGGGTTTACTGCCATTGTTGCCTCGGCTTGCTCTTTAAACATTCTGGCTTAAAAAACTGTAAAGCTGTTTTAAAACAATGTACTGTTACAAGTCAAGGCCGGGTGCCACATTGGCCGTAGCTGCAGATAGAGCCAAGTCCGTGCAGTCAGCCTTAAATACATCTTTCTTAGTAGCAATAATAATAACCACAAATACACTTAACAATCGCGGCACGGTGGCTTAGTGGTTAGCACGTTTGTCTCTCAGCACTAGGGATTCCCGGTTTGAATCCCAATCTGGGTGGTTTCCATGTTTTCCACATGGGTTTCCTCCGTGTTCTCTGGTTTCCTCACACAGTTCAAAAACATGGCTCAAGTTAATTGAATTCTCCAAATTGCCCCATATAGAGTGTGTCTGTGTGAGTGAGTGTGTGCCCAGCGATGGATTGGCGCCCTGTCCTGGGTCTATCTGCCCAGCGCCCGAGACGTTCTCCCCTGGATGGGCATGGGGAACCCCACCACGACCCTAATAGAGGATGAAGCCGGAGATAATGAATGAATGAGTTCAAAAACATGGCTCAAGTCAATTGAATTCTCCAAATTGCCCCATATAGAGTGTGTCTGTGTGAGTGAGTGTGTGCCCAGCGATGGATTGGCACCCTGTCCTGGGTGTATTTGCCCAGCGCCCGAGACGTTCTCAATGGACATGGACATAAGGAAAGCCCCCCCCGCAACCCTAATAGAGGATAAAGCGGAAAATAATGGATGAATGGAACACCTAACAATCTAGATTTAAGTTACTCATAGCTTAAACTGAAAAGAGTAATAGGAAACAAAAACTCTTTGACTTGCTTTAAAACATCTATCCTGAGAGAACTCAATATGGAACGTGTAAAACATGTGCACATGGTGGTGTAAACACTTTCTAACCCCCACCCACCCACCCACCCACCCACACCCACACCCACACACACCCAGACACACCCACCCACCCACCCCCACACACACACACACACACACACACACACACACACACACACACACACACACACACACACACAGTGTAATTAAGCCTATGTGCCTGTAGGGTATGGTCTATATACAGGACGTGCAGATCCATTTGAAGTGCGCTATAGATCCATTGGAAGTCTATATCCGCGAGATTATAACGGATCATGGGGGGGGGGGGGGGGGGGGGGGGGGGGGGGGGGGGGGGGGGGGGGGGGGGGGGGGGGGGGGGGGGGGGGGGGGGGGGGGGGGGGGGGGGGGGGGGGGGGACACACACACACACACACATACACACACACACACACACACACACACACACAGTGTAATTAAGCCTATGTGCCTGTAGGGTATGGTCTATATACAGGACGTGCAGATCCATTTGAAGTGCGCTATAGATCCATTGGAAGTCTATATCCGCGAGATTATAACGGATCATTCCTAGCATAAAATTCCATTTTAATGTTCGGTTTAATCTGCTCGTCTAAGCACTGCCTTCGCCTCCGCTCTTAAAGGCGAATATGCATATTCTGCTATATCAAAAAGTATATCTATATCTAATCACATTATCGTTTAATAAGGAGCTCATAAATATCTTCAGAAATTCCTCTGCCTTTTTGAATACATTAACTCAGCCAATGATGTACTTGAATCTTGTTGAAAATCAATTATCTTCACCACTTTCCACATTTTCTCGGATGTCTACACTTGACAAGAAGTTCATGAATTTTTCAGGTTTAGTGAGCTAAAAAGCAGGCTTTAACATTTATAGACAGGCTTTAAGGATCATTTACGTAATGAATGTTTCTGCTATTGACAACATCGATATATTTTGCTTGGCTTCACTTTGATTTCCTCGTTGGCATGAATTCTGCTTTCAAAGTTGCGCTCCAACTTGCAACAGTCTTGACAACATTCAATACCAAACATCACTGTAAATACCTTTGTTTTAGCCAAAAGGCGCTGCTGAATTCTCAATCATTAGGTGTTGATTAATCTACTATAACTGCTCTGACAAGAGCTGGGTGCAAAGTAACACCGCCAATGATTTTGCACATTACTTTTCTTTAAACACTAATTTTCTAGGTGCCAACATCACTTCTGACTCAAGTTTAAATCAATTTACTGACATTCATGAGTTTTAACCAAGTGATAGTGTGATGTGTCTGAATCTATGATCATTTTTTGAAAATGCTGGCAGCTTTAATTTTTTTTTTACGTTTACAGAAACCTTAAGTAAATTAAGTAACGTGATTTATTTATGCCTACTGTGCGTACACACAGAGGAATTTATCCTCCACATTTAATTCATTCGTGCAGTGAAACACACACATATACACACACAGTGGTGAAGTGAGCACACGTGCCCGGAGCAGTGGGCAGCCTTGAATACGGCACCCGGGAAGCAATTGGGTGGTGCCCTGCGCAAGGGCACTTCAGCCATAGTGCTTGATGGGACCAGGAATCGAACCTGAAACCTTCAGGTCAAACAGTTGCGTCCTTGACCACAAGCCCATGACTGCCCCTAAAAGTCACTTAAAGAAAATAAGAACCATTTCTTTAACTAGAGCACATGTAATGACTACATGGCTAATAGGCATTCGTAACAAACATTACATGCCATCTACAGTTAAAAAATATGAGAAATCTAGTTTGCAAAAGAGAAACAAATCTCTCCTCATGACTTTTCTTGTTGCGATTGTATAATGTCTTTCTGGCGTTGTCAGGATTCACTCAGATGAGTTAGCTACAAAATCACTTAAATGTTTTCCTAAGACAAATGGCGCAAATCCATTTTACCCACCCTTGCACTGCTGTGGAAACCCGAAGACTGATTTTAATCAAAAGCCACTGACTGCTTTCTGAATATTGCTGTGTAAGAGAATCTTCAATAAGCAAATCACATTGTTAAGATGTTAATTCCGTTCGCAGCAATGACATTCAGCTTTTCTTGGAAATAAATATGGGAACAGCAAGTGCAGCAAAAGCAAATCAAGACTAAAACGCTTGTTTATACGTTTAAACCGTGATCTCGATCATACTGAGCACATCCTTTTCCATAAACTTCTGCAATTCATCACACTCTGCAAGGCTTTGTGGGTGTGTGCATTTAAAAAGTAAAAATTTAAATGTGTGTATGTGCATATATCCATATACTTGTTAGTACTTGTGTGAATACAGTACATTTGTGCACACAAACCTTCACTTGTGTCCTTAATAAACTACATCACTACTACAATACTCATGTACCAGGAACAGTAGACATTTCACTTGCTTTTAAATATAGTAATTTCTAATAATAATAAAAAAATAAATAAAACAAAAAAAATGAAAAATAGATAAATAAATAATAATAATGCATTTTATTTTTAAGTACCTTTCAAAATACTCAAGGTCACTTTACAAAATATGAATAAATTGAACAAAACATACTAAAGGACACAACGCATACAACAGTGTGACACCAGACAACAGTGAGACAGTAGAGTAGTGATCATGAGGAATAGGCTATTTATTTTAAAATGGTAAGTTTTGAGTCTAGATTTAAAAAGAGGAAGCGAATCGATGTTATGGATGCCTGGTGGGAGGGAGTTCCAAATTCCTGGTTCCAAATTCCTGGTTTTGGAAGGAAATCAAAGCTTGTGTGTTTGATCTTGTTGGTGCAATTTTAAAGTATTTTCATAAAACATTTAGCAAATAAACAAATGTCATGATTTTACCACTTTCCCTTTTCAGTTTTTTTCATTTTAAATAGAGATGATGTAAAATGTATACATTTAGGTATTAACCATAGTGTAATGTGTAGAATTGTATGTGTGTGAATGCAAACTCACAGCGTGTGTGTAGGTACTATAGGTGCTGCTGTATGTGGTAAAAGGCAAAGCCACAGCAGGGTTGAAGATGCCAAACTGCCCGACCATCTGTTGCATGCGGCGGATGGTCCTCTCCTTATCAGTGTCTGCGAATTTAACCACAAGACTGGAGGATGCTCCCTGTGGGAGAGAGAAAAAGGAAAGATGATAAATAAAATGATAGAAAATATCTACATCATGAATAAAACCAGAATATACATTTATATATTATACAAAAAATATAATATTGTGACCTATATTCTCCAGTCAGGTATTACAGTTAGAAGAATAATGCAAATAAATATGTAATATTTTTAACAACGAGATGAAATGCCATACTACATAAATTAAAACATACAATAACATACATAAATTTTATTAATTTGTTATTTCACTTTCTAATCCACTAATTATAATGAGGGTTGCAGGTGGTATTGGAGCTTCTCCCAGAGCACATTAAAAAAAAATGGGGAAATCACCCTGGTCAGGTCACTACTCAGACAGAGGGCAGGGCAGACACACAGGCAAACACAATCACACCTAGAAGCAATTTTGTCTCTCTAATTCATTAACAAGTCATTGGATTGTGGGCAGATGCAGGAGCTGCCAGAAGCCCCTAAATCCATGGAGACTACATGCAAATTCCACACAAAAGGCACTGCCTACTGCACCGACTTGCCACACCTACTGTCAAATATTACCTCTTCCTGAAACATCTAATGCTGACTTAAAGGGCAAGACATTATTACAATAGACAATTACCATTTAATTACCATACCAAGTGTTTAATTACCATAATAAACAGACTGTTTAATGCGCACGTGAGCTAATCTCAAGTGTCAATAAACCCTGTACATTGTAATATTTTATCTCGGAGACTAACACACTTTCGAATACACCCACACACAGAAACATTTACTAGCAATCAGTGAAGCTACTGTATTTTTGAAAGGTGAAGAAAAAAAAATCTGAATCCCAATCAGAAACCCTGAATATGTAACATCCTGCCAAAGTGAAAATCCATCATCCTGCTGTAATGACAAGTCTATTGATCACTGCATGAATGAAACATGCGCACGCCCAATCTGTGGAAAACACTTGAAACATTGCTCAGTTGATGAAAACTAACAGGTTTTTATTTTAAAAACAAAAAGAAAAAATGCAAAATTACACAAACCAGGAAAAAGTGACAAAATGACAAAAGTAATTTAATTCCAGTAGCTGCTACAATAAACAGAAATTAATCATACAAAGTAAATATGACATAAACTAATGCATGTTTAATTTTTATGATTCCTTCTCCTAAACTACATAAGCAGGGGCTACAGAGTCACCAAATCTGCTCCCCACACATTCCTCTCATCCAGTTCACCTTCATTGCCATGTTCACATAAAGTACTCCTCACACTAAAGACTGTCCTGAAGTAATTAGTGTAAAGGGAAAAAAGGAAAATTGAGCCATGTAACATCAGAGCACATCCAATCAGGTCACTCCACAGTAGTGGTAATAAATGATGGAGATACTGCAAAAATTATTCATTCATTATCTCCCGCTTTGTCCTCTATTAGGGTCGCGGTGGGGTTCCCCATGCCCATCCAGGGGAGAACGTTTCGGGCGCTGGGCAGATAGACCCAGGACAGGGCGCCAATCCATCGCTGGGCACACACCCACTCATACACACACTCTTTATGGGGCAATTTGGAGAACTAAATTGACTTAATCCATGTTTTTGGACTGTGGGAGGAAACCGGAGAACCCGGAGGAAACCCACGCGGACACGGGGAGAACATGGAAACTCCACCCAGATGGGGATTCGAACCGGGAATACCTAGCGCTGAGAGGCAAACGTGCTAACCACTAAGCCACCGTGCCGCCCCTGCAAAAATTAATGTTCTGATATTTTTTGTTAAATATTAAATTTGTGGGATGTTATATTCATACTGCATGGGAAGGCACTCCACTCATCACTCATCATGTTAACCCTGTATTGAGCTGTTAAAAAAGCTTGTGGAGCTGTAGTTCAATGCAAGGATATTACAACATCATACGGTGCACCATTTAAGAAGAGTGTGGTATAAAATAAAGTGATCCTTCTGGATGTATGTTACCATGTACAGCTATCGACTGAGGTAAGTAGTAAGAGCAGCATGTATGTTTTTGTTTGTCGGGGGTCACGTGTGCATCTGATGTATCGTGTGTTGTGCACTACATGCCGTATATGCCATATGTAAGATGTGCAAGTGCCCTGAGATCATTTATATATTTTATGGTTGGGTCTGGCATTACCAGCATGCTGTACCCATAACATTAAAGGTTTAGTAGATATATTAAGTTTTCTTTTTTATTTCTGTTAGATACTCCAAATATTTCACTTTTAACTATTTCAAAGGTTTGTGTTTTACTTGTGCTTAAATTGCCATTGTTGGATGGATGAAGATCCCATAAATTACTGGAAAAATTTATAGGTCTTAGGTACCAGCCAAATCTACATATTGCAAAGATTTCAGTTACATAAAATTATAATAGCAGTATCTGATCACTATAAAAATTTAATTTCAAAAGCATGTACCCACACACACACACACACGAATACACACAAACACACACGAATACACACAAACACACACAATGCACACAAGCTTGCTCATTAAGCAGCTTCTAATCATTTAGTGCAACACATGACCTTTGGTGTAGAGGCTAAGACTTCCTGAAAATCAATCAGCTGTAAAGGCCAGGAAATTCTTAACTAATGATTACACAGGAGAGGGAAGAAGAAAAGGGAGCGGGAGGTGAAAGAGGAAGAAGTAATACAATATGGATAAATTGATAGTACATAGTGTACCTTTGTTCAAAACAGTCTTTAAATGTTATGTGATTGCTCCTAAATGTCTACTGGGTCCGTTAAAAGAAAGCCAATCAATATTTCTTTGCAATCAGCAGTAATAACAAATTAAATATGTTCTGATCTTCAACCAAACCAAAGAAAATCAACATCTTTAACAATAAGATACAAAATGCAGTGGCTATACTAATAATGCAAAAAAAAACCATCTAGTTTGATTCCTTTATCTTTATATAAGTTTTTAAGTATTCTTTCTGTGTTTTATGTGCCTTTTGGCAGATCCAGTTTCCTGCCACAGACTAAAAACGTTCAAGTAGGTAAATTAAAAAAGTAAATTGCCCCTAGATGTAAATATGTATGGAAATGTATTTGTCTGTGTTTCTGCCAATGCAAAATACTGAACAACTGTCCAGTGGGTTTCTTCCCTTTATGAGCAGTGGGATGGGTTGTAGTACATTGTGAAACACTAACGAGCATAAATGCATTAGAAAATGAAATTAATTAATTAATTAAGTTACGGTGACTTTAGATGACATATTAACATAACTTATAACATAAACTTGGGAACACTTGGATGGCAAAATTATTCTCTCTATTTAATTAGTCTCATATATGGCCTACATTAGCTTAAATATTCACAGAACTTGAGTGAACAGATTATTTATGCTTTTTATTTGTTAAGAAAATGCTTTTTTTACACTACATACAAGCAGATTAGATAAGACTATTTGGTTGTTTATACAATGTACAGTGTGATCCTTATATTTTTGCATTTTTAAAATGACCAAACATCTCCAGAAATGAGATTACACAAGCTACATGAGCTCTCTAATATTCAATCCTACTAAATCATAATTCTGTAAAAGTATTTCTTGATTATTTTTATCCAAATCTCTTCATGCCCTAATTTGTAACGCCTAACACCTCTCACAGATCAAGATTATCTTCACAAATAAAACATAAACAGGGATAAATCCCAAGAGTAGTGGGGGAACCGAAAGGAAGAGGAAAGAGGGTAGGATGCAGTGGTGGAAGGGAGAAGGGGTAAGAGAAGGGCACTGTAGCAGATCAGTGGACTCATTTGCACTTAGATTGCCGCACAATCCACAAGCCACTGGTGTAGACCCTGGAGCTTTATGAACAGGGAATGATCTACATACTAGTATGTGGTGTGTGTGTGTGTGTGTGTGTGTGTGTGTGTGAGGAGTTAGGTATACTCACAGGCATGGTCTGACTTCCATGGAGGCTGCTGATTGCTGACTGAGCCTCAGTGTGTGTGGAGAACTTTACAAAGGCACAGCCTGTAGGACACATGCAGAAAATAGAAATGAAAGAGAAACTAATCTGAAGTAGTGCATTAGGCAGAAGCAGAAAGAAATTATTTCCATTGATGCTACAACACACAGAGGGTCTTCAAGTCTTTAGCAAAGTGAAACTTATGCACCCTATATATCCAATGTACATACACACATATGCATGCATACATATAAAAAGATAAACAACACAAAGCCGGTATCTTATTTTGACTAACCCTTTAGGTGTGAGTTAGATAAGTGGTTAGGTTGTTGGACTATCAATCAGAATATTGTGGGTTCAAATCCCATGCCCAATGAAGTTACCAATGTGGGTCCTTGAGCAAGGCCTTTAACAGTCATTGCTTCAGAGGTGCTGTATTCTGAGCCTAGCCAAGTTGGGATACTTGTAAGTTCCTTTGGACAAAAGCGTCTGCTTTTAATGTTATGTTTAATGTAGGAAAGCCCATCCTAGTCCCCAGTCTTTGACAGGTAATGCTGTATGGCCGACCCTGTTCCCTGTTCCCTAAACATCATGTTGGGATACTTGTAAGTCACTTTGGATAAAAGCATCTGCAAAATTTACAAGTGGGCATTAAAGCAATACAAAAATCTGTCCCATCATATAAAGGTTCTTTAAAAGTTCATTTGTGGTGAAATGTGCCATTTTGCTTCATTGTAGTTATTCAAATTATATTTTACATTTTCTCATTTAGCAGACACTTTTATGCAAAGTGACTTACAATGGGAGCACAGGGTTAATCACAACATCCCTGGAGCAATGAGGGTTAAGGGTCTTGCTCAAGGACCCACAATGGTAACTTCAGTGGACCTGGGATTTGAACCCCCAACCTTCAGATTGATAGCCCAACACCCTAAACACTGATCTACCACACCCCACATATTTTAATATGTAACACATATATACATTTTAATTATATAATTGTTCTCAGCATCACACAGTAAAAAGGTGCACTGTTTTGGGGTGTGCATGCTATGACATTGTCATAAATAGGTTGTGTTTGATCCTGGGTGGAATTCCCTGAGATATTTCTATTGTTTTTTTATGTTTATTTAACCATTTCTAACTATTATAATGTCTTTTGTTGTTCTGTCTCATGTGGTTGGGTCTGGCTTGCCCACAGCATGCTGTGTCCCTTAACAAACAATACTAATTAGTTTTTATATAAGCACATTAACATATAACATATAATGAATGTTTTGTTAAGGTGTTATGTGAATCGCTTTTTTAACGTTATCCTGCCAGGAATAAATTATAATTACATAACAAGGGATTTTTATTATTTTTATTGTTTTCCATGTTATTATTAGAAAGACCTTTCTGGCAGACAACATGCATTTCAATTACTGTTGTGACTACAGTGTCTATAAGAATCAAAGCTGAACATCCTTACAATAAGAACTGCCATTTTACATCAATACAATTTTACACTGGATTAATAAAATATATTTTTTACAATTACTGTATGTATTTGTAACTGTTGGTAACTTTAAATATTACTCATATCTATACAAAAGTAAAATAATAACAAATATATTTCTAAATATGCCTGGTAATGGTAATGGCTAAATATGCCTGTATGTTTACTGGCATAATGCAGATTTAAAATGTTACGGTTGGTTTAAGCTTTAGTTCCTCTAGTTATTACTTCTATGTATCACCATTAAATGAATAACCTGAGTTTAAATGTCAGCTCACGATATAATGATGTCTAGACAATACATTTCAATAAATATACATCATACTGTGTATATTGCAGTGTTGTGCAAGCAGTATAGATTTATTGTTTTAATAGAAAATGTACAATTTTCATTTACAACAGCACAAGCTTAACTACTACTGTATATACAGTGTATATGGGGTTTTGTGGTTAAATGCAGCTTCAAGAAACTGCTTTGCTTTGTGGGAACCTATTGATTTTACACTGAGGAAAGATGACCAGATGTTGAATTAAGATCTATTATACAGTGTAATTATTGAGCTGACCTGTTGCTTATTGACATAACACACTTTCTTTTGTGTAACAAAAACTCATTCTGATCTGCACTTCAAAATATGACCAATACTATTTAGCTGTCGCCTCCAAAGTATATATTAACAAACAATTTATATTTACATTACACCTTTACATCGCATCGAAGGGCTTGAAAATTCACAAAATTTAAACAAGTAAAGATCAATGATGAGTAAGTGTATGGAATACTGTAAAGTCCCAGTAAAGCAAGAGTGCTATTGCATGCCATTTCTCATGCAATCACAACATCCTTCAAACACTGTTTGACCTCTCTGACACAATTACACTGTTTCTGACAGCAGCAGGTGTGTGTATAAGTGGTTATGTACGTGTGTGCTTGTGTGAGTGCGTGTGTGCGTTTGTGTGTGTGTGTGTGTGTGTGTGTGTGTGTGTGTGTGTGTGCACAAGCTTGTGAGCATGAGAGCTGATGGAAATGGGATTTGAATGACATTGGCATCCAGCTGTGATGAGGTTACCCAGGGATGGATTCTGCCACGTTAGTGTCAAGGCTTTCTGTCAAACACCTTCGCACTGGAACATCAGCTTGACGTGCTTGTGGTGTGTATGTGTGTGTGTGTGTGTGTGTGTGTGTGAAATGTATAAATCATTTTCAGAGTGAAAGCATGTATCAGTGGATGCATGTTTTTGTGTTAAATCACTATGTGTGTGTTTCACTGCGTGTGTATAGATTGACTGACAGGGTGAATGTGAATGTGTAAATAAAAGCCCAGCTGGAGTCCATTCACATTAAGTCCTATTTACAGGTCGAGATTTTGTTCTGAAGAAAGTGCTTGATTATTCCATTAGGGTTTTCAGCTTCAAAATCCATAATGCTGTTCTGAAGCTAAATATAAATAAGTGATTTTCCATCACTTCCCTTGATTTTTAGTTTTTTTTATAGGATTTTTTGAAAAACTGGGACTGTGAAATGTAAATTAACATTTAGGTTTTTTTTTGTGCTTCGCTGTACATTTTATGTTTCATGTGACACAAATGGGTGTGTCACAGCGCAATGGATTCCTGGTTCGAATCCCAATTTGGGTGGAGCTTCCATGTTCTCCCCGTGTCCATGTGGATTTCCTCCGGGTTCTCCGGCTTCCTCCCACAGTCCAAAAACATGGATCAAGGTCAAATGAACTCTCCAAATTGCCCCATATAGAGTGTGTTTGTGTGTCTGTGTGAGTGATTGTGTGCCCAGCGATAGATTGGCACCCTGTCCTGGGTGTATCTGCCCAGCGCCCGAAACGTTCTCCCCTGGATGGGCATGGGAAACGTCCCCGTGACCTTAATAGAGGATAAAGCGGAAGATAATGGATGGATGGATGTGACACAAATGTACTTTTTTTTCCTTTGTTGTTTTGCTATACACTAAAATATAAAACAACCCTCTATTTGGACAGTTTAAGGAATCACTAATATTTTTTAATGAAAAATGCCATTGTGTTATCAGCCAAAACATGAACATGTAACATGGCCTAATGTCTTCAATATAATAAATTAACAACTAGAGGTATTAAAATATTAAAAGAAAATATTTGAGTTACTTGGAGTGTGACCTAAAGGGATTAAATAACATGTGTAATGATCTAATATTTAACGTGCATTGCATTTTACTTTGGAAATAATCTTTACACAAACTCATAGTATCCAAAACTCTCAGTATCCAAAAGAGCTGTTGTTTGGATTTGCCTCAAGCTGCCTGCAGGCACCACTACAAAGCTAGCTGTTTTTCAAACTTTTATTTTTAATTATTTTTTTTTTTTACCAGTGTAAACATGAATGTCTTGTCTGACCATGATACCACAGTGTTCAGCAGCCTATAGCAGCCATGGTTTATCTTTAAAAAGCTAATATTTATTCTCACCTTTGCTGTTTCCATCAGGACCCCGTAATACAGTGCATTCTTCAATGACGCCATAGGGCTCAAAAAGACGGTACACATCCTCCTCTGTCTGCTGCTTGTTCAGCATGCCAACAAACAGCTTCCTGTCCTCTGAAACACAAAATAATCATAACTGAGCTCATCAGTTTTTTGTTTGAGTTGAGAACATGTATTTGATAATAAAATATATATAATCATATGGTACAACATTAATATTCTTTAAGCAGTATGGTACTATTCATCTCATCTCAATTCATATTTGTGTGTGTGTGTGTGTGTGGGGGGGGGGGGGGGGGGTTCTCTATGTCCATCCAGAGGAGAACATTTCTAGCGCTGGGCAGATACACCCAGGACAAGGGACAGATCCATTACTGAGCATGCCACACACATTAAACAGAAACGATTTAAATAGGTGCAATGTAGAGCAGCCAATAAACCTTAAATCTGGGAGCTTTTGAAATTCTAGCCTGGATCCTTACTTCTTTTTACCATGTTACACTATCCAAACAGTATTTGTTTGCTTGTTGTGATTGGCTAATGTAACTTCATTCATTCATTCATTCATTTATTCATTCATTCTCTTCCGCTTTATCCTACATTAGGGTTGCGAGGGGGGGGGGGGTTCCCCCATGCCCATTCAGGGGAGAACGTTTCAGGCGCTGGGCAGACACACCCAGGACAGGGCGCCAATCCATCGCTGGGCACTAATGTAACTTATTGTATATTATTGTATCTTGTTTTATATAAATACGTTAATCAATTTGTTACAAAATTATCCTATTCATTACACGCAAATGCAGAGCTTTCAAATCCAAAAGGTGACATGAATTTGCACTGAATTCCAATAATAAATGTCCTAGATTTCTATATTTCATGGTATTTTGTGTTTTCTAAGACAAGAATATAATTAGTTTATCTCTGGAAGAAAGAAAATTGTGTTCCTGGTATAAAAAATTAGTAGTTTCAGTAAAGCGGTCTGAGCAGGGATGATATTCAGTGTAACAGTGTCTGAAAAGCAGCAGTACAATATATTTTGAGAAGTAAGCTTCATATCACAGGAAAACCATGAGCTACACCGAGGTGAGACAATTAAGCTGCTTTTATTACCGGCGTCGTTGAATACTCCATTCTGATTGCTCAGTTATACCATTGTCATCTTACTAATTATGGATTTTTTTACAGGGCAGATATGTAATCAACCAGCCATAATTGTAAAATAAACCTCATCTTGGTGATTAAATCCACATCATTCAATACTAATTGTGAATATCAGTATAGCGGGTTCCAGGTATGCTTAATTGGTTTTTAGTATGTGAGCAATAACCGCTTGCATGCAATTAGTTTCTTGCCTGTATGAGGTGCTGACATACATTAATTACATACATCAAAGAGATTTATCAGTTATCATGTCACCATATCATTTTATATTGGTGGTGAAAGCCAACGATAATGTTCTTACATAATTTAAAGTTAAGGAATGTTTAATATTTAGGTTGAAAAAATAGTTTATTTATACTATGAAATAAAAACTAAATTTAAGTAAAAAAAAAAAAAAAAAAAAACTTTTTAAGCTTTACTTTGGTTTGTTGTGTGTTTTGGGAAAAATGAAAAAAGGAGAACTGGGATTCTGCCACAAACATACAAAAAAGGCAAGGTTGAACAAAAGTAATGTGGTTTGTCCACCTCTCATCCGTTCCACTCAGTGTCGAGGACAGTGCCGCATGCCTGGATCTGATAACAAGCTTCAACATTTTTTTCTACCTTGAAAAACTTCAAGGTAGGTGTTTCATTGCTGTCATCTCTATGACACTTTTATTATGGTCAATATTTTTGTTATTTTTCCTTTATGGTTCATAAAACCGAAACTGGGCAGGGCAGAAAATATAATTGAAGGGGAAAAGCCACCCCCTGCCCTTTCATAGCACTGGGTGCACATGCATGCAGATGGAACCAGGTAAAGGAATAACAACAGAGGAAAATGCCAGAGAAAGAGAGAGAGTGAGAGAGAGAGAGAGAGAGAGAGAGAGAGAGAAGAAGTGAAAGAGATGGACAGCATCTAAAAGAGAAGAGATGATGGCTGGCAGGTGGTGAAAGAGAGCCAGAAGAAAGCTTTAATCTTGGTCGAAAGCACATGGCACAGGCCAGCTGCCAAATCAATCAGAGTCGACCCACCATAACGGCTCGGTTGCCACACAGATACCCTCACAATTTAATCATTAACTGTGTGAGTATGAGGGTGAGAAAGTGTTATTTGTTAATATTCCTCTTTCATGTCCACAGTGTGTGTTTGGGAACCAATTGGGCACCCACCATGAGAGAAAGAGTTGGCACTTTATCAGTGGGGACATACTGATTGACCAGTGTGTGTTGTTTTTTAGAGAATGCAAGAGACCAAATTCCTCACATAGCGATTGAAAGATGAAAGTGGCAGGCCTACCTGTGTGCTATGTTTAGGTCCCTGCATGCAGTTTCCATGATGAAACTCTCAGTCACTATCCAAACCACATTTACCCCAGGCTGTGTTTACAGCACACCCACTCAACCAGGAATGCAATATATGCTTCTGAATGTTGGCATGATTGAGCTAGGATGGTGTCTTGATGACAAGACTGTTGCAGCTGAAATGTTGAGTTTAATGCCTTGTTCTTGGCCTTGTTTTACTGACGAATACACAAACACACATACAAACACACACACACACACACACACACCCTTCTGTCAATGTGCCTTAGCTTGAAGATATGTCAAGAGTTTTATCATCGTTATGAGTCAAGGTCTGATGTCTGCTAGCGCTGTGCTCTATATAGCAACAGAGCAAATGGCATAGAGCAGGCCACTCAAGGCCATAAAGAAAGAGAAGGCAGAAGGGAAAATATTGAATGAGGGAGGAAAAGAAGAAAAGAGGACAAGACCACAGGTTTACGAAGGACTGAGAAAATTACTCCTAACCAATCAATCCATATTAGACGTAACTGTAAATAAAGAATAACATCCCTCATTGCCATTCAACCTCAAATATGATTCTCAACTTAAATTTTAAATGTAATAATAAATCTTTCTGTAGGTTGAATGGCTCCCACACATAAGTCATTAAATCTATTAACCCAATTAACCCGATGTTGAATTTGATAAACACATTCTATAATCTTTTTAACTAAACAGTAAATAGTCATTAATCATGATCAATTGATGAAATGATCAAGTAATCATTAATGGTTTGACATACAGCCAATATTTTAGTTACACAAATATTGCTTCGTAGTTAGCAGCAACTTGTTTGTTCTAAATTAAGGAAGTTATTTCATATTTATGGAATATTATAGAAAGGAAGAATTTGTGCCATATCCTAGAGCTTCAGTGTTTGTAAAATTTGGAAGTCATAAGATGTAGGGCTGACGCTAAGGCTAAAAAATGTATCCCTGCAAGGTTTAGTTCTCCTACTAACCAGTGAAGTTGCCCATTCAAGGCATTCATAGGATATCATGTTTACAAGAATGGATATTAATATTTTATCATCACTTCCATTCATTCATTCATTCATTCATTAATTATCTCCCACTTTATCCTCTAGTAGGGTCGCGGTGGGGTTGCCCATGCCCATCCAGGGGAGAATGTTTCGGGCGCTGGGCAGATAGACCCAGGACAGGGCGCCAATCCATCGCTGGGCACACACACACTCACTCACTCACACACACACACTCTATATGGGGCAATTTGGAGAATTCAATTGACTTGATCCATGTTTTTGGACTGTGGGAGGAAACCGGAGAACCCGAAGGAAACCCGCGCGGACACGGGGAGAACATGGAAACTCCACCCAGATGGGGATTCGAACCGGGAATCCCTAGCGCTGAGAGGCGAACGTGCTAACCACTAAGCCACCGTGCCGACCCATCACTTCCAAAGAAATACAAATAGCCTGAACAGACAAAAGAACTACAAATATGTGCTCAAAAAATTTTGCAAAATTTGAAATTGATGCCATAACACACTCAAAAAAGTTGGGACAGTAGCATTTTTGCTACTGGGTCACATGACTTTATAACTTTGGGGAACTGAAGTTTCTTGAGCTGCTCAATAGTCTCTGGTTGCCTTTGTCTGATGCTTCTTTTCATGATGTGCCATATATTTTCAATAGGAAACAGATCTGAAATGCAGGCAGACCAGTCAAACACACTCATGCTATGTCTATAAAGCCACTCCTGCAGAATAAGGCCTTGAATTTTCCACCTAAATAGAGTTCCTATCCAGAAAAGATACTGTCTTACATATGTCTTTCCAAAATACAAGTATAAACCTCTGCAACAATGGTACATAATAAAGCATTAAGGCTTAAAAGGGTGTGCATTATTTTAAATGAATCACGGCCGATTTATTCCCAGGAAGGCACAACCTCAAGTGCCTTATTGCATTTATTATATAGTAGAAAAAACACTATAAAAAATTATTCATAAATGTATTTATTTTAAACTAAATTATTAATAAACTGGTCTTGCTCAACATAATCTAGTCTGGTTTTGAAAGTGATCAATGATTGCTGAGTAACAGGATACGGGCTTAGTGCTCATCAGACATCAATTTACTATTTAAATTAATCTGTATTTCTATTAACAGTACAGGATTTAAAATGTTTTATTACGTTTAAGATACAAATGTGAAGCGGTGAGAAATGTCCAATACTATCAATAATGCCACAGCTGGAAAAAATGGCTCAGCCAATCAGATTTAAGAACTGGAACTACCCGTTTATAATAACAGATAACCCAGTTAGTAAGTTCTTCTCTTAATAGGTATATTAAGATGTATCTTTTTAACTTCCCCAATTACTTTCCCTTTTGCTGTTGAGAATGTAAATTGTGGGACCAATAAGGGATTATCTTATCTTATCTTAACACAAAATTTACATTTGTTGCAAATACAGTATTCAGATTAAAGTCTTAAAACCTAGTCTTAAAACCTGTGTAGGCCAACAGCCAACAATTTTTACTAGATGAAAAGCCCCTAGTACTGCATCTTCTCCTTGTGTGTTCCCGGATGTTTTTTTGGGACTTTATAATTCTGTAATCTTGATGCTGCTTTGTGCAGTGGTGTTGTGAATAGACTTTGCTTGATGGACAGGTGGACAATGTAAAATTCACTTATTCAGAATACAATTTCACCAAGCAACAGCTTTCACACATTTCCAAATCCCATTTCACTTTTTTCCTACAGCATCAGCATCATTTGTGTGTGTGTGTGTGTGTGTGTGTGTGTCTGTGTGTGTGTCTGTGTCTGTGTAATGCTTCGGGAAAAGCAAGAGGTTTCTGAATCCATTCTTTCCATTTCATTCCACTCTTATTGTCTCTGGCTCTTTCACAGCCTCTGTCCTTGTCGCTACTCAATCCCACACACTATCCCCTGTCACTCACTGCTGGACTGCAATAGTTGCTATCGGTGATCTGTATCTTCTCTGCAAGACGGGAAACTCTGATCAGTTCAGCTCGATTAGCATCCAGCCTGAGGGGATGACCATTGCAGCACATCACTATACACACTACAGGTCTGCCACAATTACCCCATACTGTATTAACACAGAGACACAGGAGACTGTCACTACAAAAGCACAATGTCTTCATGTTTTGTATCCATGCTGACAGCTTGGCTTAATACTCCAAAAAGACAAAAAAAATAGTAAATATTCTTTGACAAACATACATATGTATGAATATAATTTTTATTTAAGTGGTCTAAATTAATCATTTATTTTGGTATTTACAGTTCTGTATTTCTGTCTCTGTCATTCTGTCTGCCCCCCCACCCCCACTGGCTTACTGTCTCTGTTGCTTTATGACAAACTCCACTCTCCTGCTGACTATAATGCTGATTATCCAGACAGACTCCTCATTTGCCTCTCATTAGCAGGGTGAATATGCATGAGCCCCATGTGTTGGATGTTTCCTCCTTCCATTCACTTTATCTGAATCTGTACAAGTACACTCACGCGTCATGCTTTTTCCCTATTTAAGTTTGTCTTTCAACAGCTTTCAATATAGTATATATTTACCTTATGGAACATGTTGGTCTTATTGTTTTGAAGTAAAAAAAAAAAGACAAATATTAATGTGAGGGCATTCAGTAAAGAAGAAAAGGAGGGAAAAGAAAGGGCAGGATGATGCAAGGATGTGCTAAAGTTGTGCAGTTCCTAAGTGTTATAAAAAGAGCTGGTTTGATTTTATATCCAACTGTAACGGGGTAAAATTAGCTTAATCCAAATAAACAGTATAATGAGCGTTTCATATTTTTAAGTTACTTATTATAAGCTGGAAAATTAATGGTTTGGTTTTTAAAGTAAACAACTGGATGCAAAATAAGTCAAAAAATAAAAAAAATACTCTCAAACATTCATTCATTCATTATCTCCCGCTTCATCCTCTATTAGGGTCGCGGTGGGGTTCCCCATGCCCATCCGGGGGAGAACGTCTCGGGCGCTGGGCAGATAGACCCAGGACAGGGCGCCAATCCATCGCTGGGCACACACTCACTCACACAGACACACTCTATATGGGGCAATTTTGAGAATTTTTTCATCCATGTTTTTGGACTGTGGGAGGAAACCGGAGAACCCAGAGGAAACCCACGCAGACACGGGGAGAACATGGAAACTCCACCCAGATGGGGATTCGAACCGGAAATCCCTAGTGCTGAGAGGCGAACGTGCTAACCACTAAGCCACCGTGCCGCCTACTCTCAAACAGTCCTATATATTAACTGTGTATACCTGTCTGTGTACAATATATAAATGAAGGTTAATAGTTGAAAGGTTTTTGTGTGTTCCCAATATAAATCCACACCTTTGCTTCAAATACTACGAAATTTGACTTGCTTACTCTTTGGGACTTTGCAGAGGTTTATATAATCTTTACCATTACCAATATTTAGGAATCAGCAGCATGATTTATGGCATGTTAGTGTGTCTTTGCTATCGTGAGGACTTGAGTTATGAGTGTGTTTTTGGGCATCACATAAAATAAACTATTTTTTAAGAGCCTGGTGTGATCTGACTTTGGTGGTTCGCTATTTCAATGGAGCAGTGCGATGAAATAAAACAGAACCACCACAAATAATGTACCTTTCGGTTGGTGGATCGATATTAGAACTGTGGTGACAATAATGTGGTGGTGTTGTATTAGATGTTGTGCTGGTACAACTAGATCAGACACAGTAGTGCTGCTGGAATGTGGAGCTAATAAATTGGACAATAAATATAGTAAACAAAAATAGAATATAGAAACAAAAATGGCTGGTGGTGTATATACACATTTAATAATAAGGATGCCATAAAAGATGTTTAGAGATTCATCCCGGAACCTGTATGGCATTTTTGTTCAAATAGCTTTCGGGCTTTTCATTCTTTCTGTGTTACTGTGTAAATCTTGCTTTTGGGTTTTTATTAATGGATTTTATTCTCACTTCTCTTACCATTAGAGTGAATTGGTGTTATAACTTATTAAAGTAATTATCTGTTAAGACTTGATAGTTTCTTTCTTCCAATTTTCTTTTGGTAATTGTAGCATTCTTGCATCTGATGTGTCTTGACTTCTATTATGAGGTTTCTTGAGATTGAAACATGGTTGTTAAAAGATAATAATGAAAAGCTAGGAAAAACCGGGATACAGTTGGTTAGCAACTTGGTTAGTGTTCTTGTAACACAGCAAGAAAATGCTGGGAATTTTTCTCGGTTCTTGATTCTGTGAAAAGCTTGCATGTTCTCCCATTATATCTATATTCGTCAAGGAACTCTAAATTTCTTACAATGCCAACATGATATTAGGAAACATGCTGATATGGACCCTGTCCCTGGGTATAAGTGTGTTCATGAATGTGCTTTGTCTGCATTGTACTGAACTGGCTATGACATACAGATGGAAGGAAATATGTATTTTTTATGATATGAGCTGGTACTGCATTATTCTACAAAAGGGATATTGCATGTGGAGTATCTGCCTGTGCATTGTGCATTATGACTGTCTTATGATGATTTGATCATGATCACTTTGTATTGTGTGCTGATCTAAATAAACATATTAAAATGCCTTCCAGCAGCTGCAGTGCCAGGGGGTGCAACCGGAACTCATATTCTGTGCACTATTTTTCTGTTTTCACTGAACTTTTGACCTTATACCCTCATCCATATTCATGACAAAATCTCAAAGAGATTTACCACATACACGCTCAGAAACACATAGATATATTTAAATGTATAGCCAGAGCCCACTGCAAAAACATCTTTTTTTTTTTAACAAACTTAATGTGTGTACCTAAATACTTCAATTTAGATACACTCCCACACAGCAGTCTACAACCATCTCTCAAGCAACAGCACTCGTTCACTTAAATCAGCAAAGCTAAATATGCATATAAATAAATGATTAGGAGGCATTACAGTTTGTCAAACAGCATCTTATGCTAAAATATACAAAGAAACGCACAAAGAGAAATTTTCACATTTATACATTTCTGAGCTTAAATTTAGAGTAAGGTTAAAACAGGCTGGTATTTTTACAAGATGATTTAAAGGCTTACTTATTACACAATTAAAATTATAAATAAAAAACCAATTCATTATAATTGCTTCCACAGTATAAAACCGTCTTCTAATAATTGTACTAGTTGAATGTCCTAAACGTTTAAAGATTGAGGTCTGTTTTAAGTTAAGAAATATTTTATTCTTATTGGGCTCAATGCCTTAAAACATTAATGAAAATGTAAAACTTTAATAATTATTAAGGTAATTATAATTATGCGGCACGGTGGCTTAGTGGTTAGCACGTTCGCCTCTCAGCGCTAGGGATTCCCGGTTCGAATCCCCATCTGGGTGGAGTTTCCATGTTCTCCCCGTGTCTGCGTGGGTTTCCTCCGGGTTCTCCGGTTTCCTCCCACAGTCCAAAAAACATGGATCAAGTTAATTGAGTTCTCAAAATTGCCCTGTTTAGAGTGTGTCTGTGTGAGTGAGTGTGTGCCCAGCGATGGATTGGCGCCCTGTCCTGGGTCTATCTGCCCAGCGCCCGAGATGTTCTCCCCTGGATGGGCATGGGGAACCCCACCGCGACCCTAATAGAGGATAAGCGGAAGATAATGAATGGATGAATTATAATTATTAAAAATTGTCTTATGCAAACATACATATTGCAGATATTCAAATGCTTGAATGGCATGCTTTGTTAGGTTGTAATATGCACAAATATCTTTAAATGGGACAAATTTATATGACATTGTTTTCTTCAAACTTCTATATAAAAAGTATCAAAGTATTGGGACACATTTGACCTAAAATAGCTTTTATTAGATCTAATTCCAAGCTATTTTTTCATATGCAGTTATTATATCTTCCAC
Organism: Corydoras maculifer; assembly: GCA_019802435.1. Taxonomy (NCBI): domain Eukaryota; kingdom Metazoa; phylum Chordata; class Actinopteri; order Siluriformes; family Callichthyidae; genus Corydoras; species Corydoras maculifer. The sequence continues at coordinate 2,883,857 of JAFMOD010000781.1, forward strand.
TATTCAAGGCTTTTAACAAGATTTTGGAGTTTGCCTATAAAAAAAAGCCATTTATTCTAAAGAATATTTGTGTGGTCTGTTGGACAAGAAAGCTGTTCTTATTCAACCAATTGGTCAAGGCTTGGTGTGGGCCAATTAAGTGCTTCCATACCAAACTCAACCAACCATGGCTTTATGGACCTCTCTATGTGCACTGGGGCAAAACCATGCAGGAACACAGAAAGACCTTCCCCAAACCGATCCCACAAATATTAAAGTGAAAATTCATTCAAAATGCATGCTGCTCCTGTCTGTCCTGGGTGTATCTGCCCAGCACCTAGTAGGCCTATAGGATTAAGCGGAGGATAAATGATGAATGGATAGGTGCTCCATTTTTATACAGCTGTAATAATGAGGCACTTAAATTTAATAGTTAATATTATGGTATGGTTTCCTACTTTTGTCCACAAAAGAAAAAAAAAGTTGTTTTTTCATTTTTATTTAGGCAATCGACAGCACACCCAACATTTTGTGGAGATATTATCATGACTATTTGTGTTGCTCCAAAACAGTATGTGGTTTTGGTAGGAACACCGAAAAAAAAATTCAATATAAAAAGTGCCAGGTCAAAAATGTATTTTATCGACCACACTTGAAGTAAAAAAAATAAAAAAAATCTGACCCTGTGTCAGCAAGCTGGAGCACAAATCTAAAATAAACACCATGGTAGAAGTCAGTGAAAATGTAGTGGATTAATTAAGTGAAATTAATAATGAATGTTTCTAATAATTCATTCTGGCTAGGCAATGTTGTCTGGCATATACAGAAAACAAGCTGTGGTTGATTGTGGAGGTTACCTACTCTGTCCTAGAAACTATAAACAGAATACCAAACACTAAAGCATCAAAGCAGAATGTGGCTTTAAATACATTAAAGCACCTCACGCTGGGAGAATAAAATACAGGAAGAGGTTTAAATAATTCGCAGCCCAATTAATCAATTAAAACATGTTTGTTTGTATTCATGTTTGTTTCCAACTTTAACTATTTTTCTGCCATCATTTTTCCCTTGTCTTACACAAACACACAATCCTCCTGATGCAACTGATCTTTGGACTGTGAAACAGGACTGATGGATGGGTCACTCTGCTGAGATGGGTGATTGGTTTGCATTTTAACACACACACACACACACACACACACATATATATATATATA
>JAFMOD010000781.1:2885155-2930314 GCA_019802435.1 Corydoras maculifer
CACACACACACACACACACACACACACACACACACACACACACACACAAACACACACTATATGGGGGAGTTAAGAGCATTCAGTTTACTTTGAAGTCATGTCTTTGGACTGTGGGAGGAAACCAGAGAAACCAGAGGAAACCCACATGAACACGGGGACAACATGGAAATACCACCCAGATTGGGATTCGGTCCTGAATCCCCAGCCAGAGAGGCGAATGTGCTAACCACTGAGCCACCTTCCACCTCTGTATTATTAGTTTCCGTTAATCTAATGATCTACATTGAGTCCATTTAAATCCTTCCAGTATTACCTGGCCACTCAGTTTAAAGTGCACAGTGTTTCATGATACTATCAATTGCAACACAGGTAGCACCATAATGTGACATATTTACTATTACAGCGGAATATTGTTTGGAACACAATAAAAATGTCGAATGTAATTTATTTAAGATATTATGTAAATCCTTTTTCAATAGACTCTGCCAAATATAATATTGTTAAATGTATTTTGACAGTCTTGTCTATTTTTAAATAAAAGCTGTAAGTCTTGAAATTGAAAGTGAGAGGACTGAGTAATAAGCTTATATTGCATACTATATATGAATGTATGGCATTTTCATATATATTTGTTGTCTTTAATATGTTGATAGTAAAAGTTTTTCAGGTATCTGGAAAAAAATGTCAGAACCACTTGTATGAGATGTTTACAGTTAGACCTAAAAGTTGGATGGGCCGGCTTGGTTCGCAATCTCAGTTCTAGTTCATCTCAAATGTGTTTGGTAAGGTTAAGGGCCATGTGAATATAACCAATTGTGCGCATGCGCGAGAATTTTTGCAGTGCTCCCTACCTTGTTTTTTAATGCAATTTGCCCCGGGGATTATTAAAGTGTTCTTATTCTGTGCAGTCCAGTCATGTACTTTTACACTAAACTCAATAATCCATGTCTTCAAAGACCCTATTTTGTGCATCATGGCACACCATGCTGGGACAGAAAAGAGCCTTTTCCAAAACTGTCCCCATAGAGTATTTATTAAAGGGCTGCATGGCTAAGTGCTTATACAACTGTGTTAATAAGACTTAATATAACACCTGAATGTAATGATAAGAGGTGTGACCTAAAGCTTGTGCTTAAGGTGTACATCCATATTAACGACTGTTAATACTGTTAAAAACTCAAGGTTGTGCATTATTGTGGATAAATCCCAGGTCCACTGATGTTACCAATGTGGGTCATGAGCAAGGCCCTTATTCCCCCAGGGATGCTGTACCAACCCTGTGCTTGCTTTGTAAGTTGCTTTAGCCAATGGCATCTGTTAAATAACCAGATATAAATGTAAATGTAAAGTGGTTTAACTCTACATTTTGTTCCCTAACATCACCACTTTCCTGTAATTTATTTGCAATAATGCACACCTTCTCATGCCTTATTGCTTTATTATAAAATGGCCAGAACTTATAGTCTCCATGTCTGCTAATAGTCTGACTTCTGGTATTAATGATGTGGGTACCACAACTTACAAAGAATTTAACTATTTGTTAAATACCTACTACAGATTTTGGATGCTGGTGACTGTTCTCGAATCATTTTAACTAGTTTTCTAAAACAAATTTTCACCTAATAATGCTTCTTCTGACCCAACTTTCCAGCATAGTTCACTAATTAAGCCTTTAAAAAAGAAATACCTAAAAAAGAGTCTGGATCAGGTACAGTGCTTGATCCCCATGATATTTAAAAAGCTTTTCCAGACATTTCATAAAGACCAGTGGTGTTAACTTGTGGAAAAGAGATATTCATTTAAAATTCTTAATGAATGGCTTAAATGTGGCAGTACTAATAATTTCTGGTTAGTCCTGCGTAGCCTGTCCTGATCCAAAATTGTAATTTGACAAGCAGAGTGAGGATGTCAAGGGACTGAGTTCTATTCACTTAAAGCCAGGGTCTCGCTAATATGAATGGATGACCTGCTGCAATAAAAAGGACACCTGGGGAACAGGGCAGGATAGTCCTTTTCAAAGTGCCACTCATCTATTATTGGGAATGACAGCCTGACAGCAGGCCATCAAGTGGTAGGATGAACCTTTGGAATGCTGGAATAAAAAAGAGAAGATGGATGAATGGTAGCAGTCGTGATTGAAGTGTTTCAAGATGGTTCCTGCCATTATGAACAAATAGCCTCAAACTACTCTGTAACACTTAAATACAGTATGGGGTGAGATGAGTAACTACGATGAATAAGTTATATGAAAACAAAGTACATATTAGTAAAAAAATGGGATTTTTGTTTGTTAATATTGCAAAATGTAAGGTAGTTCAAATTAAATTGTGGTCCAGAATTAACAAGATAATAATAAAATTTATTAGATTTGATAATAAGGAGGGCATGGTAGCTAAGTGGTTAGGGCGATGGGCTATCAATCTGAAGGTTGGGGGTTCAAATTCCAGTTTCTCTCCATGTCCGCTTGGGTTTCCACCAGGTTCTCTGATTTCCTACCGCGGTCCAAAATACATGGATTAAAGATGAATGGAACGCTCTAAATTGCCCTGTAAAATGTGTTCTGGTGTGAGTAAGTGTGCACAGCGAAAGATGGAGCCCTGACCTGAGTGTCTCTGCCCAGCGCCTGAAATGTTCTCTACTGGAATGGGCAGGGAGAGCCCCCCCACCCCCCACAACCATAATACAGTATTAAGGGGAAGATAATGAATGAATGAAAACAATCTGCTAGTGGCTCTATTAATATATCAAAGGTTGTCTGCATCAATTTTTCAGAAGTTGATCATGAGGAATTTGTGTTTTAAATAAAAAATTAACTAAGGCTCAGTGTAATTTAGTTACAAACTAAGAAAATAAGGCCTGCAGTACAAACTCTGAAGGACATTTTCAACTATACCTTTCTCCCAGGGGACTTTTTTTTGTCCTAATAACAGTAAACTAAAAGCATGAGTCACGAGAAATCTATAATTTACAGGAAAATACAAATGATTGAAGCATTAGCTTTGAAAACTCTCATTTATAGAGACTTTTATGTATAATATACCCCTGGGAGCAACCATTCTAATAAGAAAACAGACACTGTATGAAAACAGGAAGGGTTACAAAAAGCAATGAATTTCTTTCACAGAAAACTACTGAATGCCATCGAGTAAACATAGTTATGTTGGGCTTTTAGACGAGAATTAGAAAAAGCATTTCTGTGCACTGATCATGAAATCAAATATATAAGAGGTGTTGTAGGGATATCTGAATCGAGCTTGTAGAACAGGTAATAAAGGCATTTTTTTATTTCTTACCTACATTTTGTTTTATTTTACTAAGTATGAATTTACTAAGTATGAATGTGTGCATGTGTGTGTGTGTCTGGGGGCGTGTGTGTATAATGCGTGTGTGTATTTATGTATGTTTGTATATAGGAATGTATGTGTATATACCTGTGTATATATGTATATAGAAATTATGTATGTGTATGTGTGTGTAAATTCATATATATATATATATATATATATATATATATATATATATATATATATATATATATATATATATGAATTTACATACACATTTTTAATGATTTTGTTTAACAAACAAAAAAGATTTAAATACCTTGTTTCTCTCTCTCTCTCTCTCTCTCTCTCTCTCTCTCTCTATATATATATATGAATTTACATACACATTTTTAATGATTTTGTTTAACAAACAAAAAAGATTTAAATACCTTGTTTCTCACTTTTTGAACATTGTGATACAGATGTTTTAAAGTGTATAGCAGTATATTTTGGCATTTGCAGCCTTATTTTTACAGATGTGTTTGTTGGAAAAGATTATTTTATGATCCCACACCCATTTGTTCAAATATGTTTTACCAATATAATAATTATGGCGGCACCGTAGCTTAGTGGTTAGCATGTTTTCCATTCAGCGTTGGGGATCCAGGTTCGCATCCCAATCTGGGTGGAGTTTTCATGTTCTCATGTTTTTTCTTCTGTGTATGTGTGTAAAACCATCCCCAATCTGTGTTTCTGTAGAGCTTTTAAATGAAACTTTTCTTGCTTTTCTTGGTATAATTGAAAGAGGTGATATTTTTTTCATAGTATATTTTATACACTATTAGTTTTTTAAACCTGTCATGTACTTGTCTTAAAATTAACAAATATAAAAGAGTATCCTACTTTTGTTGGGAAATACATGCTGCTGCCTTTATCTTCCCTAATTGGGAAGAAACATAGTAGTGAGATTGTGGGCATGAAAGAGTAGCTGCAGGCTAGTCTGCCAACCGCAATGTTATTTTATGTTTGCAGACAAAAATTAGTTTATATATTTGACTTATGAATAAATGGAAAACTGTTGCTTCCTCTTCCTCTAATGAAATACATTTTCGCATACATAAGCAAACACTTATTTCAGTTTAAGCAATCTGAAAATGATTTGAAGCTTCTGTTGAATACAAAAACGGAGAAAGCTCCTTTCCTAAATTTTTGTGCATGCTCCCAAAGGTTGTTGACTTTGTAGTAAACCGCTTTACACTCTCATCGAAATCCCTCTTTGGCTCTGGTTTCCTGTGAGGACGAGAAGTGCTGAGTAGAGGCAGGAAGGCAGATGCTCGAAAGTGCATGCTTAATTGGTTCCATCTCAAAATGTTTTTCTCCAATTAGAGGGCTTGAGCGGGTCCTGCGTATACTGGGGATTTGATAGCTCATTTAGCACAGCCATCTCCACACACACGCTCCCTAGACCCCACCTCAATTAATGACAGACGGAGAACAAAGACCAGAAAGCAGTTACATTTAAAAAAAAAATTCGCCCGTCTGTCATGGATAAAGACTATGGATTCATGAGTTGACCAAAAGACACTGGGATTATATATTGTGTGACGAAGACTACCCATAATATAATAATGTTTTAGCCAGTTTGCAAGTTTCATATTATTCCTAGACGTCTGTACACACCAAATCTCTTTAGTGGCCTGATTAAATTTGACTGCATACTAAACACTGGCTGGCCCGCATAATTTGTTTTGATGCATCCTGTGGTGCTCTTTGAACTTGTTATATCTCAATAAACCATCTGCCTTGATCCTACTTGGTGTAGCATTTCGTTAAGGCAGCTTTTTAGAAAAAGAGCATCAGAAGCTGTAGGTGATAGAAAATGATGAACATCAAAAGAAGTTGTTTTGATTGCAGAGAGCTTCTGGCCTGTGGTTTGCATTTAATCAGTAAAGGTTATCACATATTTACCAACCTAGAGCATGCAAAAATAATGAATATTTCCAGACATTTTTAAGAGTACTCTGACTGCTGAAATAAAAATCACCAGCTGCATTTCAGTTCTTCTGGAATAACAATTATTTAATTACAGGGTTCTGCATTTCCATTTAGATTTGATCATTTAGCAGATACTCTTATCCAAAGCGACTTACAAGTAGGGGCAGTACGGTGGCTTACGGTGGTTAGCACGTTCGTCTCTCAGCGCTAGGGATTCCCGTTTCGAATCCCAATCTGGGTAGAGGGGGGGGGGGGGGGGGGGGGGGGGGGGGGGGGGGGGGGGGGGGGGGGGGGGGGGGGGGGGGGGGGGGGGGGGGGGGGGGGGGGGGGGGGGGGGGGGGGGGGGATGGGCATGGGGAACCCCCCCCCCCCCCCCGAACCTAGTAGAGGATAAAGCGGAAGATGATGGATGGATGGATGGATAGACTCCCAACTTGTATCCCATTGGGGTACAAGTTGATTGGGGTCTAAACACAGGATTGATACAGCACCCTGGAGCAATGAAGGGTAAGGGTCTTGCTTAAGGACCCACACAGGTTACTTCAGAGGACCTGGAATTTGAACCTACAACCTTGAGATTAACAGCCCAACACCCTAACCACTGAGCTACCACACCCTCATAAACACCATAACCACTGAGGTACCACACCCCACAGAGCTACCACACCCCTATTATTATTTTCACTACCTTGTAGACTGTAAAATAGCAGTGTGTACATGCTGTGCATATCAGAAAATAGACATATATCCAAACGGCTCTAATAAAAACAGCCTAAATTTTATTATAAAGCACTGAGGAAAATCAAACTGACACGCAGGATTCAGCCCACGCACAATAAGATTAATCAAAATGCATTTTGTTGTTCGGAAAGACAAAAACAATATAGGAAGAGTAGGTCAGGCTGTCTATAGCTGATATGAGATTCTTTTATGTTGTGCACTGCAAACTAAAGTGACTATAAAGTAATCATAAAGTCCTAAAAATATCTGAGAAAATGTTATTATATTTTACATCAATCAGCCACAGCTTTCACACCACCTTCTTGTTGATACAGATATAGATAAACTTTGTAGTTCTACTGTTCCGCAGTTTGTTGCTGTGCAATCTGTTGTCTTCTAGAGGTTTTTTTTCTGTTGTCTTCCCTCTGTTATTATATGTCATTTACTTAATTAAGCTTAATTAATATATACTGATTTCTATTTGAATTATATTTTCTCTTTTTTTATTACTTATTTTAATATGTATATATATATATATATGGGTTGTGGGCGGCACAGTGGCTTAGTGGTTAGCACATTCACCTCTCAGCGCTAGGGATTCCCGGTTCGAATCCCCATCTGCGTGGAGTTTCCATGTTCTCCCTGTGTCTGCGTGGGTTTCCTCCGGCTTCTCCGGTTTCCTCCCACAGTCCAAAAACATGGATCAAGTCAATTAAATTCTCCAAATTGCCCCATGTAGAGTGTGTCTGTGTGAGTGAGTGTGTGCCCAGTGATGTATTGACACCCTGTCCTGGGTGTATCTGCCCAGCGCCCGAAATGTTCTCCCCTGGATGGGCATGGGGAACCCCACCGCGACCCTAATAGAGGATAAAGTGGAAGATAATGGCTGGATGGATGGATATTTTGTATGTTTATCTACAAAAAAAAAAAATATATATATATGGGTTGTGGTGATGTTCCCCATGTCCATCCAGGGGCAAACGTTTCCAGCTTGTGGATACACCCACTTATACAATCTATCACTGGGCACACTTTCACACACTCACAAAGACACACACACACACACACACACACATTCTACATGGGGCAATTAAGAGAATTCAATTGACCTTGATCCATGTTTTTCGACTGTGGGAGGAAACTGGAGAACCCAGAGGAAACCCACACGGACACTGGGAGAACATGGAAACTCCACCCAGATTGGGATTCGAACCGGGAATCCCTAGTTGTGAGAGGAGAACATGCTAACAGCTAAGCATTTCTTTATTTGTGGGACATTCATTTATTAATTATCTTCTGCTTGATCCTCTACTAGGGTGTTTCGGGCACTGGGCTCACTCAGGACAGGGCACCAATCTACCGCTGGGCCCACTCACTCACATAGACACACACACACAAACACACACTATATGGAGCAATATAAAGCTTTCAATTCACCTTAAATCCCTGTTTTTGGACCGCAGGAGGAAACCCATGCGGACATGGGAGAACATGGAAAATCCAAGCAGTTTGGGATTTGAGCCTGGAAACCCAGAGTCGAGAGGGTGAACGTGCTAACCACTATCCACGATGCTGACCTTAATGTATACCTTATTATATCTCATCTTTCCTGAGTGAAGTTCATCTGTTTCTCTGCAGAATTAGTCATTTTTTACCCTGTTCCTCATTTATTAGGACTTCTGTGTGACCAGAGGTCACATTTTGGAAAACAAATTACATTAGAAATTAAAATGTAAAACAAATAGACAAATTAACAGACATATTAATTCATTTGTTGGATGGATGGAACAAAAACAGACCACTTCAGATCCTTCAGACCTCTGCAAGTCAAAATACTTAAGACGTGGCACGGTTCTAAACTGTCAGTATAAAAAGGGTATTGTTATATTAGTTGTAATTACTGCTTTTTTTTCATTGCAGTTTTGATTATCATTACCGAGACAAAAAATCCTACTGGCACACAGGGGAACGAAGGCGCAATTTTGTTTATAAGAAATTACAACAAACATTGTAATCAGACATTTTTTGTCTCAGTGTAAAAACGAGTACGCATTGAATGCATTGCAGGAATTTCTTCCTGCACTATTAAAACCAAAAATTTGCATGATTTTTGAGCAGATGCTGTTCACAGTTTGACATCCCTATGATGAAATGTGGATTGAAATGCTAATTTAAAATGTATAAGATGTGTACAAAATGTGCATTTCAAAGCCTTTGGCGTGAAACATTTGATTGCAAAAGGAAATGTACTATTAAAGTCCTGAATCATTCCACACACTGACACTGATGTGACGATGGCATGTTCGGAGTATTGAGCTGATATATATAAGTCTTTATTAGACGCACCTGCTTTATTTGTCCAATTTTTGGGTCTGAATTCAGAGGCGGTAAGTCATATTTTGCTATATGGTTTGTGGTAGTCATTCTCTATTCCGTCATTAGTGATTGAAAAACCACAACATGCTGTTTGCTAAACAATTTAGGTTAGTGGCCTTTTCAAAAAGTGCTGCTGAGGTTGACCCACTATAATGATAAAAACATCAGTGTCAATGTTTGACAGCCGTATGAATAAGTGTGGATTAAAATTGTAATAGTCTGTATGGATGCTGGGCATGGTAGCCGTTCTGCATGGAGCATCCATGGTCTCCCTGTATCTGGATTTTCTCTGGGTTCTCCGGTTTTCTCTCACATTCCAAAAACTATAAATTCAAGGTAAATTGGCTGCTCTAAATTGCACCTATATAGTGTGGTTTCTGTGTGTGTGAGAAAGTGAGTGAATGTGTGCCCAAAAATTGATTGGCTCTCAGTCCTGGCTGTATCTGCCCAGGTGGAAATGTCACCCCCCCCCCCACACCCTGTTACTCTAGTATAGTATTAAGCGAAAGATGATGGATGGATGGATGGATGGATGGATGGATGAATCATATTCAAAATATTAAAACATTCAATTGCAAAAAAGGACTGAAAACAAAAGCTTGTAATTCATTTTTGGGCTCACCATAGTTTAAAGTGTAAACATACCCCCCAGAGAGCTCCTGACAGCATCATCTACTCTTTTTAAACCTGGTTTGTGAAGCTTTGTGACCTGCCATAAATCCCAAACTCTTTCCACCTTCTACATTGATTGAATCGATAACGTCCAAAGTCTCCATTTTCTCTTGAATAACAGTGACCTTGGTGAATGTGTGAATCAGCCTGTAACGACATAACCAACCCAATTAACTATACTGAATTACAGGAGTTGTAGTTAATCTCGCTTCATCGCTTATGAGAATACAGCGTCTCAATATTATTCCCCCTTGGCCCATTACTTCTCCTACTACATAGGACTGTCGTAAGCCGTAGCACATTGGCTCGGAGAAGGATTCTTTAGGGAATACAAATGGTTGTATGGTGGAAAAGTGCACATTTTTACAGCAGAAATCTTTGTGAAGCTCCGCCCGCTGTTTGCATCTTTCTCTTCTCACTAATTCACACCTCACCAAATATATCTGGATGGAGTGTGAAAACCCCACAAAATCAAGCATCAAAATGAGGCAAAATCACAAGTTGGGGTTTTATTCAGAAAAGAGTATTTCAGGTTCAGGCAATAGAAATAGAAAAGTGAAACAAGGCTACAAACTAATTTCAGAAGACATTTGATCAAGCTGTATGTGTGATTAGAAAATATCTTAGACTTTATTTCTATTGAATTCCAGATTCATTATCATGCCTAGAAGTGCACTGATGAGCATTTGGGTGTGGTAGGTAGCAGACAACAAAGAGACCTTTGCAAACACTCAACATCCAAATTATTGGATATAAATATTGTTATTGTTGGATGGGCATGGGGAACCAAGGGAGAACGTTCCGGGCGCTGGGCAGATACATCCAGGACAGGGCGTCAATTTATCGCTGGGCACACACTCACTCACACAGACACACTCTATATGGGGCAATTTGGAGGCCTCAATTGACTTGATCCATGTTTTTGGACTGTGGGAGGAAACCAGAGAACCCAGAGGAAACCCACACGGACACGGGGAGAACATGGGAACCGGAGAACCCTAGTGCTGAGGCGAACGTGCTTACCACTAAGCCACTGTGCCACCCAGAAAATATATTTACATAATAATTATTCATTCATTCATTATCTTCCTCTTAATAGTCTACTAGGTCTACTACAGGCGAGAACGTTTCGTATCTAGGCAAATATAGAAGGAAATGGAAGATAAATATTATAGATTTTAGAAACAGAGATACGTTTCTGTAGTTTGAGAACTTATCAACTGGTTGATCTGTAAAACTACACACATAAAAAAAATAAAAAAAAAAATAAAAAAAAAATGGAGCCAATGTCACATTAGAGTAAAAAAACACTGGTTACACTCCTGATTTAAAGCCTTTTCCCCAAATGAAAATGTAAAGTGTTTCTAAACAATGCATCAGCTGGATATTCTATGTCATTTTAAAATATAGAGATTATTCATAAGAGCTCACATCATTACAAGGTTGTTGCATGTAATTGTCTCCCACCTCTCCCTCATCCTTCTCTCTACTCATGTCCAGAAACAGCAGGAACAGTCGAAGCCCTATCTAAGTCTATCATTATTTTTAATTACAGGCTCGCTCTCACTGCTCGCCTTTTGTAAACCACAAATATCATTTTATCTGTGCACTATTAAAGCTGACGCATGGACAGATGCACTGTCTAATGCCCCGTGCTGGAGTGTAGCGCTCAGACTACTGATGATGAATCGAATAAAACAAAGGTATTAATGAGAGATGGATGGGTGCACAGGATTGTTCGCTAATACACATGCACGAGCACAGTCCCTTGATGGACACTTATTTGTCTGCCCTGAACTCGGTGAAAGCATCAAAGCAGAACAAATATTGGCTAATTATATCCAAAATAATATGAATGTGTTCAGTGACCATGAAAAATCCTCTTTTGCTCCCCGCAGCAGGACAACGTGTTCACACTTCCCCACACACATAAACCAAGACACACACAAATGTTTAGGCTCTATCTGACTCCTGGGTGAGGAGGGAAAGATATAGTTACTCTGGGGATCTGCTTGAACAACACTAACAATATCAGCCATCTGTCCTGCAGGATACAATGATAAAAAAACTGATTTTGTACAATCTAGGCACAGATTTCCACCAAAAGCATGTCATTGAAGTCTTAGCTATTCCAAGTTACATGCAGTAAGTGTAATTGTTTACGTTAGAAATGACAGTTTATTTCAGTTTGTCATGTCTTACAGTAAATGAGTGACAGCACAGGCACTGACTTACTTAAAAAAAATGAGACCATAAATTTCCATGCACGACAAAGCAATTGCAGGGTCCATGCTTTTTATTCATGAACTACAAACCAGGTAGTAATGAAAAGCTGCATTGGACTTGAGCTATTTTTTAAAATGTGAAATCAATATAGTTTAGAAATAGGATTATTTTTCTTCAGCAGTAGTTTGGCGTTTGTAGATACTGTACATTTAGTTTTATCTCACCTCATCTCCATGCCCATCCAGGAGAGAACGTTTCGGGCATTGGGAAAATACACCCGCTATCTACCTATCTCTGGGAACACGCTCACTTACATAGACACACACTATATTGGGTAATTTGGAGAATTCAATTGACTCATCTTATTATCTTATGCTTAATTCTATACTAGGGATGCGGGAGGGTTTCCCATGCCCATCCATGGAAGAATGTGTTGGCAGTTGCATCCAGGACAGGGAAAACGAGCAGCCAACTGACCATGAATCCATGTTTTTGGACTGTGGGAGGAAACCGGAGAACCCTAAGCAAGCTCACACGGACACGGAGAGAACATGGAAACTCCACCTAGATCAGGATTTGAACCTGGATCTCTAGCGCTGATAGGAAGATGTGCTAACCACTAAGCCACCGTGCCGCCCACATTTAGGCGGAGCCTCGGAGTGTGGTGAAGGTAATTAATGTACATAATTAATGTACCAAAAGGTCTGCTAATGAGGTTGTGTACAAGTATTTGAAGATGCATGAAACACACAGCATAGAGGGAGCAAACAGATTTAAATTCAAAACACTTTTAGGCTTCATTATAAATGTTTGGACTCTGGTTACACCCATTCTCATGTAAGACCCCAAAGTTGAAATCAGATAGGTTTATCTGAAATAGCTAGTCTCTTTGAAAAAGAACTGGTCTAATAAATACATGTCCATTGCATCAATATAATGCAATCACTGGGAAATCTATACTAGTATGAGTTTTATTTCTCCGAACTAAAATGGAATCACAGAGGCGATTCCTTTCTGAAATACCCTGAGCACTCTCTTAGTACCGTGGCTTTGGATGTTTTTTTCCTTTGTTGACCTGTCAGATGTTGCTGTGATTAAGAACTCTTGTTGATTCAGGAATGGTATATTTCTTGCTGCTCTATTGTAATTAGGGGTCTTTCATACTTGGCCAGATTCCTGGAGTCCATACTGAGGATTGATTCTGATCTAGTATGGAAAGGGCATCGTCTTCAAATGGTTATTTGCAAACAACAAAATGTCATTTGGAATATGAATTAATTACACAATTGTAACATAATTTCTGCTGTGTGTCAACTCACTTTAAAACGGTTAGTCAAAACAACACAACTCTATATTCATATACATATATCCTGATGTTTATTTGATGTTTTTAATGTTTTTGTAGTTTCTGTGCTTAAGAGTACTGATTTAATTAGACATTCATTACTTAATTACTACTACTATTCATTCATTCATTCATTCATTCATTCATTATCTTCTGCTTAGTCCTGTACTAGGTTCATGGAGGGGTTCCTCATGCACCCAGGGGAGAATGTTTTGGGTGCTGGGCAGATACACCCAGGACAGGGTGCCAATCTATCACTGGGCACACACTCACAAACACACAAACATATAAAAACTGAGATATATATATGGGAAATTTAGAGCATTCAATTGACTTGATCCATGTTTTTGGACTGTCGGAGAAAACCGGAGAACCAGGAGGAAACCCACGCGGACACAGGGAGAACATGGAAACTCCACCCAGATTGGAATTCGAACCTGAGAGGCGAACATGCTAACCACTAAGCTACCGTGACTTCCCATTACCATCTAATTAAATTAAAATTTTTACATAATGCTTGTTTACAGAACTGCCAAAAATATTATGCCTTTTATTAAACAACATTGTTATTGACATATCTAACCCATTTTGAAGACATAGGAAAATGCCTAGGGCAGATAACCAGAACACATAAAAAAAAAAACAATCCAATATTCAGATCTACCTACAGTTTGGTAGTTTTATTTACTTGACTTACCTCATCTTTAATTCAGCACATAACTTTGTGTGGAGCCTTTTTTGTTGGCATTGTCAAAAAATACTTTGTCTTATTAGTATGGCATCTCTACAACAGCATAGCTTATGGGGATAAAGTCTGTCCCTACCATGGATAAGAATAATTCAGCAGAGTCAGGAATGTTTGGACCAGAGGGGAAGAAACATTCCAATCCCCTCTGGCAAATTGCACCCTGCAAACAACCAATTTTATGTGAATTAGACTGAATCTTTTGTTATTGATAGTGGTAGATCTTTTTCATAAGTACAGCACATGCAATTGATTATTAAAGTGTATTGTTGATTGAGATGCTTCGATATCTAAAATAAATAAAGCACAGTTTGTAGATAAACATACAAAATATCCATCCATCCAGCCATTATCTTCCGCTTTATCCTCTATTAGGTTTGTGGGGGGGTTCCCCATGCCCATCCAGGGGAGAACGTTTCGGACGCTGGGCAGATACACCCAGGACAGGGTGCCAATCTATCGCTGGGCACACACTCACTCACACTCTCACACACACACACACAAACACACTCTATATGGGGTAATTTGGAGAACTCAATTGACTTGATCCATGTTTTTGGACTGTGGGAGGAAACCGGAGAACCCGGAGGAAACCCACGCGGACACGGGGAGAACATGGAAACTCCACCCAGATGGGTATTCGCACCGGGAATCCCTAGTGCTGAGAGGAGAATGTGCTAACCACTAAGCCACCGTGCCGCCCTACATACAAAATATAAGTAAAATAATAATTAAATATATAAAGGTTAGGGGCAGCACGGAGGCTTAGTGGTTGCATGTGCTCCTCTTAGCACTAGGGATTCCCGGTTTGAATCCTAATCTGGGTGGAGTTTCCATGTGCTTCCCATGTCCGCGTGGGTTTCCTCCGGGTTCTCCAGTTTCCTCCCACAGTCCAAAAACATGGATTAAGTTCAAGTGAATTTTCTAAATTGCCCCATACAGAGTGTGTTTGTAGGAGTGTGTGCCCAGCGATGGATTGGCGCTCTGTCCTGGGTGTATCTGCCCAGCGCCCAAAATGTTTTCCCCTGGATGGGCATGGGGAACCCCCCCGTGACCCTAGTAGAGGATAAAGTGGAAGATATGGATGGATGGATGGATATATAACCACTGATGCACTCAATTATGTGAGGTAAAACAATTCAACAAAAAGATCCATAAGATTTAGTAACATATAATGTACAAAAGAATTATAAACTAACATTGTAATCAAAATAGCTGGTATCTGAATTACAAATAGTATTATCACACCTTACATTATATTGAAATATGCAAATTTCCGACTTCAATAAGTTCCTCCATAAGCACATGTAGTTCCAAGACTCCCATCCATCTGCTTCCTAATAGGTTTAAGTTCCGAATATGGTTACTAAGACATTCATATGCAAAGGTTCAACCAAAGTTTAATTTTACATAGAAAATATTTTCACATTCACATGAACAAACTTGCATATTTCCATGTGAGGTTACTATTTTTAGCAAATGAAAAAAATACTTTACTATAGCTGGTACAAAGGTAAAAGCACAGTAAATATCCATCCATCCATTATCTTCTGCTTCATCTTCTACTAGGGTTCACCATGCCCATCCAGGGGAGAATGTTTCAAGCGCTGGGCAGATACACCCAGGACAGAGCGAAAATCTATTGGCGGGCACACACTCACTAACACAGACACACACACTCTATATGGGGCAATTTGGAGAATTCAATTGACCTTGATCCATGTTTTTGGAAAACCCGAAAACCCGGAGGAAACCCATGTGGACATGGGGAGAACATGGAAACTCCACCCAGATTGGGATTTCAATCGGGAATCCCTAGCGCTGAGAGGAGAACATGCTAACCACTAAGCCACCGTGCCGTAAATATGTAATGTTAAAATTCTCTTTTTAGTTTAATTCTGAAAGAAATGTGTACAAAGACTTGTTAAGTGTGTTAAGTTAATGTGTTTAGTTGCTTATTTCAATCCTATACTAGGGACTAGAGTTGCGGGGACACCCAGGACAGTACTCCAATCTATCATTGAGCACACTCATTCACACAGTCTTACACACTATTGAGATTTAGAGCATCCAATTAACCTTAAATCCATGTTTTTGGACAGTGAGAGGAAATCAGAGCACTTGGAAGAAGCCCACGCGGCATGAGGAGAACATGGAAACTCCATTCAGATCAAAATTCGTATCTGGATAGAAGGCGAACGTGCTAATCACTAATCACCACCCAGGAAAAGTTACTGACACCAATACATCAACTGTGCTTATTGTTATTTTTTTATTTCCCCTTTCTATAAATAAACACATCTAATGGAGCGTCTGTAAAAACTGAAATTTATAAACTGGATTAATAAAATATTCTGATTCTAATAAAGTAATAAAAAGGATGCACAGAAAAACACGAGGGTCATATTTATACTGTATAATGTTATAGTTTTATTCCGTTGTGCCTTTTAGCACAACTAGTAGTAGCACAACTTCCGAAAAGCTCTGCACAGAATTCACATTTTGATAAAGCTCTCCTTTTTGAGTGCATATCTACCATATGCAAATCACTGCAAGAAAACAGATGTTTGATTGGCAGCACTATGGCAGGGGCGGGACTGCAATCACCACTCACTGTTGGCAGACAACCTTTTACAGAGGATCACTATGACAACATTAGCATTAGGCCCTCCATCACCCATCACATTTAATTTGAGCCTCGTTATCATGATACTAAACATTTTAGTGCCGCTCAGACACATCAATTTGTAAATGAAAGAGGTTAGGAACAAAAGGAAGAATTCGGCAAGAATTGGTGGTGTGAGCAGAGGGATGAGGAAAACAGTAATGAGGGTTGCAAAGGCTCTTTCTGGAATGATTAGCCTGATCCCTAATGGCAAGCAAATTGAAACTTTGAAGGTACCACTGGGCTTAAAATCTCACCATCCTCCAAAAAAAAAAAAAAAAATACGTACACACTGAATACCTGAACACCTGAACATGCATGCGCATGTACACACACACACACACACCCATCCATCAATTATCTTCAGCTTTATCCTCTATTAGGGTCGCGGGGGGGGGTAGGTTCCCCATGCCCATCCATGGGAGAACGTTCCAGGCGCTGGGCAGATACACCCAGGACAGGATGTCAATCTATTGCTGGGTACACACTCACTCACACAGACACACTCTATTCCATTGACTTGATCCATGTTTTTGGACTGTGGGAGAAAACCGGAGAACCCGGAGGAAACCAATGCAGACACGGGGAGAACATGGAAACTCCACCCAGATTGGGATTCGAACTGGGAATCCCTAGCGCTGAGAGGAGAACATGCTAACCACTGAGCCACCGTGCTGCCTCATACACAATAAATAAAAAACATTTAACTTTTATCAGCAGTTCCATCAGGCAAAACACCAGCTATGTTGTTAGAGGCTATTTTGAGTTCACATTTGTTAGTTTTATACAGTGGTCATTACTCGGACTTTTTTCTGTTAATCTTTCAGTCCAGTGGCAGGGTGGTGCAGAGGTTCTCATCTCACAGCAAAAAAGGTCTGGGGTTTGATTCTAAGGCAGCAGCAACAATTTCCTTTCTGTGTTCTCCCCGTATCTGTGTGGGTTTCCTTTGAGAGCTCTGGTTTCCTCCCACAGTCCAAGCACATCCTAGTAGGTGAACTGGAAATATTAAATTGCCCCAAGGTGTCAATGTGTGCATGAATGTGTTTGGCCGTGTATCTGCCCTGTGATCAACTGACGACCTGTCTGGGTTGTGTTCCTGAGTGCTTGGATAGACTTCTGCACTCACTGGAACTTTAATAA
The DNA here is from genome assembly GCA_019802435.1 of Corydoras maculifer. Lineage (NCBI taxonomy): Eukaryota > Metazoa > Chordata > Actinopteri > Siluriformes > Callichthyidae > Corydoras > Corydoras maculifer. Next base: position 2,902,306 of record JAFMOD010000781.1, read on the forward strand.
GTATAAACAGCACAGAACATGTAGGAATGGAGCTTTTTATATTCATGCACTAAAACTTTTGACTTTAAACTTATAACTGGAGTTTCACTTTGAAAGGGAGTCTAGTAAGCTGTTAAGCATTGTGTAATAAAACTTCTTTTATGACAATAGCGTTTTTATCCACATATTGTAAATACAAAATAAGATATAGATTTATTAGTCCCATCATGGGGAACATCACTATGACACATAGGTACATGACACATTACGTTCTAATTACATGGCAGTTTAATACTTAGTTGACTATGTACGATTTTCTGCAGTTTTGGGTTTTGGACACCTAAAATCGAATAACACTCTTTACTAGGGATGCCCATCCAGGACAGAATGTCTCGGGCGCAGGGCAGATACATCCAGGACAAGGTGCCAATCTATCACTGGGCACACACTCACTCTCACACACACACACAAACACTAGTGTAGGTGCAATTTAGATGGGGCAACTTAGAGCAGCCAGTTTACCTTGAATACATGTTTATGGACTGTGTGAATTGGCTGCTTTAAAATTATTTATCTAAATTACCCCTATAAAGTGTGTGTGTGTGTGTGTGTGTGTGTGTGTGTGCATGTGTCCAGCAATGGATTGATGCCCTGTCCTGTGTGTATCTGCCCAGTGCCCAGATGGATGGGAACATGGAACCCACCCCTCAGCTACCCCACTAGAGGATTAAGTGGAAAATAATGAGATAAGATGAAATGAGAAAAAAACCTTTTAAACTTTTATTTGGCTTTTGTGGTTCTGCACATATTTGTGAAAGACAGACTTTAACTCTTTATTCATATATTCAATAAAGTTGTTAATATATTTTAATAAAATACAGTTCTGAATTGTAATGGGGCAGCACAGTGGCTTAGTGGTTTGCATGTTTGCTTCTCAGCACTGGGGATCGAGGTTTGAATCCCAATCATGGTGGATTTTCCATGTTCCCCCCATGTCCATGTTGGTTTCCTTTTAGGTTCTCTGGTTTTCTCCCACAGTCTAAAAACATGGAGGAAGTCAATTGAGTTCTCCAAATTGCCCCATATAGAGTGTGTCTGTGCAACTGAGTGTGTGCCCAGTGATAGATTGGCGTCCTGTCCTGAGTAAATCCGCCCAGCACCCGAAACTTTCTCCCCTGGATGGGCATAGGGAACCCCCCCGCGACATAGGATAAAGTGGAAGATAATGGATGGATGGATGGATGAATAAACAACTCTAAATTGACTTATATAGTGTGTGTGTGTGTGTGAATGAGTGTGTGTGAGGCAATATATTGCCGACCTGTCCTGGGTGTATTTGCCCAGCGGTTCTACCCTGGGTGGGTATGGGGAACCTCCCCACGACCATAGTACAGGATTAAAAAAGATAATGAATGAATGAATGAATGAGTTTACTCTTGCTACACATACAACATGATTAGTAACAAGTAAAAAAATGCCACAAAAATGAAAGGTTAATAATTATTATTGTGTACCAAAAAGAGATAAGTTAATACAAAATAATAATATAATCATTCATTCATTCATTCATTATCTTCCGCTTATCCTCTATTAGGGTCGCGGTGGGGTTCCCCATGCCCATCCAGGGGAGAACATCTCGGGCGCTGGGCAGATAGACCCAGGACAGGGCGCCAATCCATCGCTGGGCACACACTCACTCACACAGACACACTCTATATAGGACAATTTTGAGAATTCAATTAACTTGTTCCATGTTTTTGGACTGTGGGAGGAAACCGGAGAACCCGGAGGAAACCCACGCAGACACGGGGAGAACATGGAAACTCCACCCAGATGGGGATTCGAACCGGGAATCCCTAGTGCTGAGAGGCGAACGTGCTAACCATTAAGCCACCGTGCCGCCATAATAATATAATATAATATGAAATACCACATTCTCATTTTCATTATGTACGATATAAAAATCTTTTGCTACTTATAAATGAATGTGGTGCATCTGATTATGAAGACAAATTCTCCCTACACATAACATCTCTGTGGACATGCTCTTAAACTGTGAGGCAGGGCATGTCATTGCTTTTCCAAGTGAAAGCTTTCATCATGTCCCTTTATTTAATGAGCATGCCCCAGCAGGGAACAGTTAACAATGTATTTAATGGACATACCTAAATTTAGATTCACATTACTCCTCTTACATTTTTACTGTGATCTTACCAAACATGAAAAACAAAACATGTGTAAATAAAATAGCAGCAGAGATTCCATGGGTCTCAGGGTCTGAGTATAGTGCTGAGTGTCATTTCATCTTGTTCCTATAATAATGTTCAAAGTTTTCTCATTTCTCTTTTTCATGATACAATATAACACAGATTTGCATTATACACTCACTATTTTATTAAGTACAGCTAATTGTGTCTCTTTATGGACTTTTTTAGTTCCACAATTCTATTCTGTTTCTCTAAATACTCCTTTTCTTTACTCTGTTGTCTAATGATCAGGACCCCCACAGAGCAGGTATTGTAAGGGTGGTGGATGATGGTACGGGTGGATCAGACACCAGTATGGTCTGATTGGTGTACTGTTCTCTATCCAGCAGCACTGCTGTGTCTGATCCACTCGAACAGCACAACACACTAACACACCACCACCATCTCAATATCACTGAAGTACTTAATATCATCCACCATCCTAATACCTCCTCCTTGTGTGTCCTGATCACCAGAGAACATACTAAAGTGGACTAACAATGTATGTATAGAAACAGATGTTCTACAAAATGTATTTGTAGAACTACAAAGTCCATTTATATGATCAGTGGAACTGAAAAACCACACAGTGAATGTAGAATTGAGGAGGTGGACCTAATAAAATGGCCGGTGAGAGTATATTTATTTATTAAAAGCAATTAACTATGACATTGTGAGTAAACAGCCTGGCTTTTTAAGAGGTTTGAATATGTTCTTTATCAGATGTTGTTGGCATTAAGATTATGAATCTTAAATAGTGAAATCATAATGGTATTTTTATAGAGCTGTTCAGTGATGCTCGAAAAAACCATTTACTCTCAGGACTTTGCTGATAGCGATTTCACATTCTTATGTGAGTACTAATTTTTTAGTTTATGTCCTTGTATTTGTGTAATTGGTATAGTATTATTAATCCTTTAATTACTTTAATGCATGGTAGTGGGTAAAAATATAAATACTAATAATTTAAATAATAGTATTGATCCTACTATTGTTTTGTAAAATGTCTAAAGAAGGAACAATACAAAAAATGATGTACATGCACAAGTCTACACACACACACAAACACACACGCATGCACTTACGCACACACACACATATTCATTACTGGAAATGGCTTATTTTAGGGTTGATTTGTTTAATTAAGTCAGAGTACATTTGGGTTTCTGTGGGGTGTGTGCGGTCTGTGTTTGGGTGTGTATGTTACTTTATCTAGAATGGCTTGCATGGCCTCATTTGAAGGTTTGCTGCGGTGTGCTGTTGTATGTGTTATTTTATATCTAGCAGGGACAGCAGTGTCATGGCAAAATTTTAACTTGAGAGCGAAGAACAGCAGATAGGTTACATAAGTGTCTAGACTTCAATGACAGTTCAAAGGATTCATTCCAGGAAAAGTTAATTAGCCTCTGAAATTGGCTGCTGTACTTAGTGCATCCACCCCACTCTTTCATCTCCTTCCATATTCCAGGTCCTAAGCCCAGCTTCATTAGTGCGCAGCTCGCTGAGCCTTTGTGCTGGGAGTTTCTCACTGGCATTTACTGTATGCTATAAATACTTCCCACTCAGCACAATTCACAAGTTCATCGTCTCTATTTTAATCTTCTCAAGCCTCATCTGCATTGATGGCTAATAATGCACTGATGCCTCAAACTGGTTCTGGTGCTATATATGTTTGTAAGCCTAATGACATTATGTAAATGGTAAGAGTTAGTACAGGAAGAAATAAGAAAAGCTTCATTAATGTCAGATAAATGAGTTAAATGAGCTTTAAAAGGAAATTGCATTTTTATGCTCTTATAGGATAGGGTATAATTGTAAAAATAAATTGTAAAGATGCTGAAAAGATCATTAAGCATAAATTTTATACCCAAATGAATAGTACATTAAACCAATACATCAGTTTATTGATGATTAGTTTAGTTTAGTTTAATTTAATATGGGGCGTGGTAACTCAGTTGTTGGGATATCAATCTGAAGGGTGTGGGTTCACATCCCAGGTTCTTTAAAGTTACCAATGTAGGTCCTTAAGCAATACCCTTAACCCTCATTGCTTCAGGGATGCTGTGGTTAACCATGTGCTCACTTCGTAAGTCGCTTTGGATACACACGTCTGCTCTTTTCAAGAGCGCATGCAGCCTTTTGCAGTGCTCCTGACTATACTACAATTTTCCTCTGGGGATTAATAAAGTATTCTGATTCTAATAAATGACCAAATGTAAAGTAATGCATTTTAAATTGTAGTATATCCATCACTGCAAAATGGTGGAACGATCTTCCCAACTCTGTCCGTAAAGTCACTAGGCATTTTTAAGAAACCACTAAAGATGCATTTTTTTAACTAATACCTGTTGTAAAAAAAAAAAAAAAAAATTCTCATTTGTAAGTCGTTTGGATAAATGCGTCTGCTAAATGACTAAATATAAATGTTATATATAAACAAAAACTGTGTTCTGAAGTTTTTGACACCACTTCTGTGTATATTGTATACCTGTTTATGATGGTTTCCAAGCAAGAAAGAATCTGTATAATATTAATCACTGTGAAGTAAATTCTAACCTGTTACCGTTATGTGACCTATTATTCTTTAACATGAGCCTGCCACAAGAAAAACGAAAAAGATAAATAATTGTTTAAAAAGTTACATACCTCAAGGTACGTCCACATCCAACATACAACACATAGCGCTAAAATGGTACCTCAGATGGACACAAGATTCCAAACAAATCAAAACATACCCCAAGTGGCACAAATACTGCGCAAGCACTAAGATGTTTACTTCGTAAAAAATTCACACCCTTGCTGCTTATTATGCTGCTAATTCTTATGGATAAAATATGTTTTTACACAATACTTCTTCATTTTGGCAAAATTGATCAAGAACCGCATAATGTAATTTGTCCTGTGTTGTTGGTCATCTGAGTTTATGTTTTAAACTTCAAGCCCTTTAAGGATAATTTTTTTTTTTTTTTTTTTTTGATGTTCCAACATGCAAAACATAAAAAAAATAAAAGAAGTCATTTTCTGCTAACTAAATGATGTGTCCTGCAGAAAATATGAATTAAAAAAAATATAATTTAATATAATAAATTATAATAATAATATAATATAATATAATAACAATATTATTATAGTTTATAATAAAACTATAATCATATTTACATACATACATACATACTTATATACATTTAAGTATATAAAGTCTATATAAAGCTCATTTAAACATTAGATCAAGATATTAATTAATCCCAAAAATTACAAAACAAATTGTTAACAGAAATGCAAGCGTCATTAACATTTCACAATTTTTTAATGAAAAGCTGTTGTACTCTTTAATACACACTTTCAGGGTTTTTGCATGGGCTTCATGAAGATGCAGTGCATTCTACTGAGTCTAAGCGATGCCAGGGCAACCGTTTAGAAAAGGTCAGCAAGCATTTCAGCTCCCCGCCTAGCTTGGGACACAGCTTTTGTCTGAGGTTACCATAGCAACTCTCCCTGTCGCACACACACACACACACGCTCATACACACATGCGCACACTTTTACACTCGCACAAAAGGCTTTGGTTCATGGCTTTGGAAATATCCAAGGTTCTGAAAAGCACACAGGCTGTAACACAGGCGTTGTGTGGCATTGTTGCCAAATGGATTTGGAGTTATCCATGGTCCTGAAGAATACTGCAACAACATTTCCTTGCACTCTGAAGTGCCGAATTTAAAAAATGTATATATTTGAAATAAAAAGTGTGCTCTGCTCATACTCAGGAACAATATGATTCATATTGTTCTGAAAACAAGGGTTCATGCAAAACCAATGCGTTTCTCTTCTCAAATATACTGTACATCCCATCTGAAGGGTTTATCTTTTTATGCTTTCAAACTATAACCTGCATTCATGCGTTAAATGACTCATCCACCTGTTCATCTTAAACCTATTAATAATATTTCATCTATTCATCAAGGCACTCACTTCACTCAGTGTGCATATGTGTGTGTTTCACTGCACGGATGGGTTAAATCTATCCATCCATTATCTTCCGCTTTATCCTCTATTAGGGTCGTGTGTGTGTGTGTGTGTGGGGGGGGAGGTTTCCCATGCCCATCCAGGAGAGAACATTTTGGGGCGCTGGACAGATACACCCAGGACAGGGTGCCAATCTATCACTGGCCACTCACTCACTCACACAGACACACACACAACCAAATTCTATACGGGGCAATTTGGAGAATTCAATTGACTTCATCCATGTTTTTGGACTGTGGGAGGAAACCGGAGAACCCGGAGGAAACCCACGTGGACATGGGGAGAACATGGAAACTCCACCCAGATTGGGATTCGAACTGGGAATGAGAGCTGAACGTGCTAACCACTAAGCCACCATATTCATATATTATATTGTGGCGTCGATGAAGAACTGAGACCAGACTGGGTAGTTGTTTTCATGCAGAACAGTTGCTTTATTTAACTCCAACTCACTTGAACATCACCCTCAGGCATCTCCCTCTTAAATCCCCACCGCAAAACTCTACTACTATTGGTGGGGCAACCTGCCAAACCCTGCCCCAGGCCTCAAAATGGTGGGCGCCACGTATGCCCCGCTCCCCCAAATTGCACAAAATGGCGGACACATGTGGTTGTCGCAATACATTGCTTTAGCATCTATTATCATTATGTAATTTTCCATTGAATTTCCATCTACTTTTGGTAGGCTATTGTATCTCAATAATTAGTGTTTTAGGTTATCAATCTTAGGGTTGGGCATTCAATTCCCAGTTCAACAAAGTTGCCTGTGGGCTCTAACCTCTAAGGCACCTAACCCTCAATGCTCCAGGGCTAACCCTGTCCTCAGATCCCAACTATCAAGTATAATTGGGATAATTCCAAGTCGTCACTTTGGATGAAAACATTAAAAAGCCTCTGCAAAATAACATAAAATGATGTAATCCACAAATTTACCCATCTATTCATATACATTCATCCATCAGTCCATCTATTCTTGCATATGTGCATCCATTTAGTCACCATCCACCCAGAAACAGACTCAAACAAATATTCACCCACCATGTTTCTAACTATTAACACATTTTTTAACACTTTTAACACAACTTCCCAGTCTCTCTTTATCCATTTATTTACCTACGTATCTAACAGTCCATAGATTATACAATTTAAGTTTATTAAATAGTATATATCAGCTTTATTCTAAATATAAAGCAGATCTTTGACATAAATCATTTAATAGTTGATATATTAATACAGCCATTTAGTCATGAGCCATCGTATTCATACAGTATGTGCCCTATAAACATTTTAGTCATCTCTAGCATACCAGTCTCCAGAGAAATACACTAAAAGACACCGAGAAATGCATGAGAGAGAGATGGATAGTGGAAACAGTTACAAGAAGATGAAAGCTTATGAGTAGGTTTAAACACTTGACACAGCTAAGGGGCTAAACAAACATGTTCCATCATCGTTTGAGCCAGGCTTATATTTCAGAATCTTAGTTTTGTTTTCCATTTATTTTCCTTCTTGACACAACATTCTAAAGATCCTACGTTCTTCGGGGAATTGTGCTAAATAGCTGTCCTACAAACCGTGGCATATGAGAGTGTCAGTACGGAGCCCTGGAGTCTTTTAGTTTTGTACCTTTATCAAACACACTCTCTTTGCGAAGAGTGAAAACTTAAGAGCTGGGAATACACTCAACAACACATCTTTCTTTTGTTGATTTCGAGGCACTGATGATGTGTTTCTCTTTGGCACTGTGAGAATTGCATGTCTGTATGCGAGTGCAGGTGCATGTATGGATAAAAGAGAGTGGCTTTTCCAACACTTTAATGTACATAGGCAATCTTCACTAAAAATATTGCTTATGGGAGCAGAAAAAAAAAAAGTTTCATCAAGATTTCAAGTAATACCGTCATGTTACACCAGCCGTACTCCACATGAAGTCAGCAAAAGTATACTAATAAAACCACTTGATAGTCCAGGGAATAAATTAAAACACAACCAACACAAGCATAGTCATAAAATGATCTATATTTCAAGTTTTCTATTGCCATTTATTTAGTTGCTGAACAACCATAATATACGTAGTTATCATCAAGCACCACATTGGACCACAAATTAAAATGGGTCTTCTGTTACCTTAATACATTAATCTGCATGAAATGCTGGACTGATTTTTGTATATTATTTCAGTTCATGATATGCAAATGCATGATGAGCAAAAAGTGGTCAAAACATTATATGCAATTTAAACACAAATATAATTCAATACAAGTCATCTATACTGTATTTACATACATTTACACTTGGTCATTTAGCAGATGCTTTTATACAAGTAGGCGGCACCGTGGCTTAGTGGTTAGCATGTTCTCCTCTCAACGCTAGGGGTTCCCGGTTCGAATCCCAAACTGGGTGGAGTTTCCATGTTCTCCCTGTGTCCCCATATAGAGTGTGTTTGTGTGTCTGTGTAAGTGAGTGAGTGAGTGTGTGCCCAGCGATAGATTGACGCCCTGTCCTGGGTGTATCTGCGCAGCGCCCGAAACTTTCTCCCCTGGATGGGCATGGGGAACCCCCACGCGACCCTAATAGAGGCAGTACATAATGGATGGTTGGACTTGATGCGCTACGGATTCCCGGTTCGAATCCCAATCTGGATGGAGTTTTCATGTTCTCCCCGTGTCTGTGTGGGTTTCCTCCGGGTTTTCCGATTTCCTCTGATTGTGTGCCCAGCAATAGATTGGTACCCTGTCCTGAGTTTATCTGCCTAGTGCCCGAGATGTTCTCTCCTGGATGGGGACTCTCCCCCCCTCCCGCGACCCTAATAGAGGATGAAGCGGAAGATAATGGATGGATCCACTGTAAAGTTTTGTGCATATTCATACATTCATTATCTCCCCCTTATTCTCTATTAGGGTCGCGGTGGGGTTCCCCATGCCCATCCAGGGGAGAATGTCTCGGGCGCTGGGCAGATAGACCCAGGACAGGGCGCCAATCCATCGCTGGGCACACACTCACTCACACAGACACACTCTATAGGGGGCAATTTTGAGAATTCAATTAACTTGTTCCATGTTTTTGGACTGTGGAAGGAAACCGGAGAACCCGGAGGAAACCCACGCGGACACGGGGAAAACATGAAAACTCCACCCAGATGGGGATTCGAACCGGGAATCCCTAGCGCTGAGAGGCGAACGTGCTAACCACTAAGCCACCGTGCCGCCTGTTTTGTGCATATTTCCTGCTTAAAATAAAGTTCAGCCATTTAACTTTAGTGAACTTTTATATTGTTGATTTTTCAGACTTGGTAAAAATACAAGTTATTTTTTATTTATTCAATAAACCATTAGGGTAATTTAATTATGTTTGTAAATATTTTAATTACATACATTCCAGCACTTAAAATGTGGTGTTTTGTTTGATGATTAACCCAAACCATAATTTAAAATTTAACCTTCAACTATAAAAATGCATCTGAGTTTTATAGTTTTTTTTTTCTGCAAGTGATATTTTCCTATTACACAGAGGCAGTGTTGTGGAAAACAGAGTTGCGTGTTTTACCTAACCTATGCTACATTCTCTCTTGTTCTGTTCATTAATAATGTGACTGATGAAATGAACCAGTGGCTGTCTGACAGTTAAGGTGAACCTTTACTCTTTGTAATGTTCCAACCAGTATTTTTAAAATTCAAAATCTTGCATTGCAGTGCAGTACAAAATGCTTAGGCCCTTAACATTGTTAAAAAACAATTTTTTTTGCCAGGAAAGGCATTTCACTTATATAAAAAACAAATTGTTTGTATTTATATTAATATCCATCCATCCATCGATTATCTTTCGCTTTATCCTTTATGCTAGGGTTGCGGGGGGAGGGGGGGGGGTTCACCATGCCCATCCAGGGTAGAACGTTTTGGGCGCTGGGCAGATACACCCATGACAGGGTGCCAATCTATCACTGGGCACACACTCACTCACACAGACACACTCTATATGGGGCAATTTGAAGAACTCAATTGACCTTGATCTATGTTTTTGGCCTGTGGGAGGAAAACGGAGAACCCAGAGGACACCCACACAGACACGGGGAGAACATGGAAACTCCACCCAGAATGGGATTCAAACCTGGATCCTAAGTGATGAGAGGCGAATGTGCTAACCACTCATATAGTTTTCTAATTCTTAAATTATTCTTATAGTTGTGTTTTAAATATTTGGAATTCATATAGTGTTTTAATGTTAAAATTATTATCTTAATAAATTAAATTTTAAGAGTTCTGGTGAATTACTCCCTAAATAAAAAAAATAATGAAATGGAAAATGATTCCGGCGGCACGGTGGCTTAGTGGTTAGCATGTTCTCCTCTCAGCGCTAGGGATTCCCGGTTCGAATCCCAATCTGGGTGAAGTTTCCATGTTCTTCCCGTGTCTGTGTGGATTTCTTCCGGGTTCTCCAGGTTCTCCGGTTTCCTCCCACAGTCCAAAAATATGGAACAGGTCAATTGAATTCTCCAAATTGCCCCATGTCCTGGGTGTATCTGCCCAGCGCCTGAGACGTTTTCCCCTGGATTGGCATGGGGAAGCCCCTGGCGACCCTAATAGAGGATAAAGCGGAAGATAATGGATGGATGGATGGATGGAAAATGATTTCTATAAACAACATTTTTCATGTTTCACTTGTTTTCAGATTTTTTTGACTTACATGCAGCACAATTTATGGACAACGAAAGTCTAAAGTAGAATTAGTCAGTATATATTCAACTTCATGATATTTAATAAAGCCCCACCAAACCAAATTAGTTCTCTGAAGAACTAGTTCCAAGCATTTCTATGAAAATTATAATTATTGGAGATTTTTCACACTTTGCTCCACACATACACTCATTTCTTTTTTCTTTTACTGATGAAAGGAATGGTTACCATTAAATACTTTTATTAACTTCTTCTCTGTATTTGTTCTGTATTAAAAAATCTTTTCTTACACAGGGCTTGTTTATGTGTATTTTTGTATTTTATGGTAGAATAAAATCTATTTAGCTTATTTATATGAGTTATTAACTTATTCATATGTTTTAATCATTTTCAAACAATTATTAGGTAGACACTATACAGAAAAAGGAATTAAGGCACAACTCTATCTAGGTGTTTCAGTCCTATTGCCACAAATCTATAAAATCAAGCATGTAGCCATGCAATTTAGACAAGTTTGGGCTTACAACTTTGTGTAAAAGTTTGGGAAAAGCTCTCCTCCTTTTCCAGCATGACTGTGTCCTAGTGCACAAAGCAAAGGCTATGGTTGGGTAAAAATAGGAAAATGTAAAAAAGCCCACACAGAACCCTGACACCACCCTATGAAACATTTTTGGAATGAGATAGAACAGAGACTGTAAGCCAGGCCCTTTCATCCAACATAAATTTCCGATCTCACAAATGCTCTTTGGATGAATGGGCAAAAGCTCTCACAGACACACTCCGATATTTCATTAAAAAAGGCACCCAAGAAGAGTGCAAGCTTTTATAGAGACCAACTTTTATAGACCTCTTCTAAGAATAGGATGTCAAAAAGGGGATGTCACCTAATTCTGCAGCAGAAATGTAGAGGTTTTATCCATGGCCATACGGTTAATGTTATTATATTTCTTTTATTTAGAAACTGAAAAAAGGGAGGGTGCAGGATCAGGGTTGATAGTTTTACAGTGTAGCTAGTTTTCTTCATAACTACTGACTTGTGATGTTCTCATGTATAAGTTGCTTTGGATAAAAGCGTCTGTTAAATGACTAAATGTAAATGTAAATGTAAATGCATGTCATGTTAGACAACATGGTGTCAAATATAAAGCCTGGATTTGCAAGACATATGTAAATATTGCAGAAAGTAGACATTTAAGGTAAACCTCTCTTTAAATGAACAGGTAAGGACCACATAAAAGCAAAGTTCTCTTAATCAGATTAGGTTTTCTTAACTGCAGGTTGTTAATTAGTTTTTATTTTTTAAACTGTGTCAGAATGGTGCATGGCGGCACGGTGGCTTAGTGGTTAGCACATTCGCCTCTCAGCACTAGGGATTCCCGGTTCGAATCCCCATCTGGGTGGAGTTTCCATGTTCTCCCCATGTCTGCGTGGGTTTCCTCCCACAGTCCAAAAACTCAAAAATTCTCCAAATTGCCCCATATAGAGTTTGTGTGTGTGTGTGAGTGTGTGTGCCCAGCAATGGATTGGTGCCCTGTCCTGGGTCTATCTGCCCAGCGCCCGAGACGTTCTCCCCTGGATGGGCATGGGGAACCCCACCGCGACCCTAATAGAGGATAAAGCGGGAGATAATGAATGAATGAGAATGGTGCATTAAAAGCACATGAAATGAGTAGGTGTGGGATCACTAGCAGGTTCCATCCATCCATTATCTTCTGCTTTATCCTATATTAGGGTCGTGGGGGGTTCCCCATGTCCATCCAGGGGAGAACGTCTAGGGCGCTGGGCAGATACACCCAGGACAGAACGCCAATCTATCACTGGGCACACACCCACTCACACAAACACACTCTATATGGGGCAATTTGGAGAATTAATTTGACCTTGATCCATGTTTTTGGACTGTGGGAGGAAACTGGAGAACCCGGAGGAAACCCACGCGGACACGGGGAGAACATGGAAACTCCACCCAGATGAGGATTTGAACCGGGAATCCCTAGCACTGAGAGGAGAACATGCTAACCATTAAGCCACCATGCTGCACTCGCTAGCAGGTAATCTGTTAAAATTAAAAAGTAGATGAAATTGTACAATATCAGCCATCAAATGTAGACAATAGGAGTTTCTAATCAGAAAAACCATGCTCAATTCCATCCATCCATTATCTTCTGCTTTATCCTCTATTAGGGTGGTGGGGGGGTTCCCCATGCCCATCCAGGGGAGAATTTTTCGGGCGCTGGGCAGATACACCCAGGACAGGACGCCAATCTATCACTGGGCACACACTCACTCACACAGACACACTCTAAATTGGGTAATTTGGAGAACTCAATTGACTTGATCCAGGTTTTTGGACTGTGGGAGGAAACCGGAGAACCCGGAGGAAACTCACGCGGACACGGGGAGGACATGAAAACTCCACCCAGATTGGGATTCGAACCGGGAATCCCTAGCACTGAGAGGTGAACGTGCTAAACCACTAAGCCACTGTGCCGCCACCATGCTTAATTGAAGATGCAAAAATGGATAAATAATTTAATCTAAAATAAAACTTAATCTATCATATTACTACCAATTATCTGTATTCATTTTTAACCAAATGAAGCTGTAAAAAAAAAAATACTGACTTTATGTTTTTATTTCTTAGTTCCTAAATGAAAAAGATTTTATCTCACGTTCAAGTTTTGTACCTAATAATTTTTTTAGCCCATAAATTTCTCAAAACAAGATGCATACAGAAAATTCGAATAGAACAACATAATACTTTAGCAATCCCTGCTAAAATAATTAAATACATACATATGAAAAAAATAATAAAGATCTGTTACTGTGACTGTTAATTTGGGTATTTTTCAGGTATGTGATGCTACATTTGTTTTTATTTATTACATTTCAATATGTGAATAAGTGAAAGCAATTGACTAAATAATGTTTTAATATTTATAGTGTTTTTTTTGCTGAAGCTGTAATCTGTCAGGGGTGGCACAGTGGCTTAGTGGTTAGTATGTTCACCTCTCAGCTCTAGGTATTCCCGGTTCGAATCCCAATCTGGGTGGAGCTTCCATGTTCTCCCCGTGTCCACGTGGGTTTCCTCCAGGTTCTCCAAATTGCCCCATATAGAGTGTGTTTGTGTGAGTGAGCGTGCCCAGCAATACATTGGCACCCTGTCCTAGGTCTATCTGCCCAGCGCCTGAGACGTTTTCCCCTGGATGGGCATGGGGAACCCCCCCGCATCCCAAGTAGAGGATAAAGCGGAAGATAATGGATGGATGGAAGGATGTAATCTGTCAGATTCTTTTAGAAACCCTACATGCCAAAAAAAAAAAAAATTCTCAATTACATCAATTACAGAGATGGAAAAAAAAGAAAAGGATGAACATGGTGCTGATGTACCATCATTTTGAAGTCTTTTGTGGGGTTTATTATAAAGTCCTTGACATTCATTCCTTACGCTTTTGAATGTTTTAAATGGAAACAGCTTTAGGAAAAGAACTCACTATGATTCCCAAATGCACCATAAACCTGAACTAATGCTTCTGCCTTCACCCTCATTCCCCAAAACATTAGCACTGCTATGATGGGCCAGTATGATTTCCAGCCCAAGCAAGCCCTAGATGGTTCTGAGTGCTGCTCAGAATCAACCTAAACACTCACTGCTGCAGCATATCTTATGTTGTGGGCATCCCACTTGCTCAGTTTGTAGATCAATAGCGGGGAAAATGAAGGTTTGGTTTATTATAGCAATAAAGTGTCAGGTAATCAGTATGGAGACACCGCTAATGACCCAGAGCCTGGTGTTTTTCAGCTTGTAGGAGTGGAGTTGGCCATTCATCAGGAACTGAGCCAGCCAGCATTCCCTTGAAATACTCTTATTGAGGAGAACTATGCTTAAACTTCTACACAAACGCAATAAGCTGTTGACACTAGAATGGATGAATGTAATAATATAATACAATTTTAATTAAGCATAAAATAATTAATGGTGTCAAGATAGTTTAAATATTTAAAAGTATCTATTCCTGGTAAAGACCTAAGCAGATAATCAGAAACCAACATGTTAATTTGTATTTTATTTAATATGTACAATTTCATTTTAACCAACAGTTTATTTTAATAAATTAAGTATAAAATTTAATGAAATGGATGTTAAATAAATGTTTTTACACGGAAGTAAATTAAATGTAAAAGATAATCCAGCATGCATTTCTCTTATTGACCTCATATATATCAAACTGTATACTGTATCTATATTAATGTGTAAACTGAATATCTTATAGCTTTTATTTCTTAACTTACTTTGTATATGACGTTAAAGATTCGACAAATCATAGATGCTTGATTTTAAATAATTCTACAAAATGCCTAAATATTTTCCTAAATATGGTTTTACACTAAATGACTTGCAGAAAAAAATAATTAAAAGAAAATGATCACTGAGAAAGATTGTTTTCACAATATGAGACATTGCTAAAGTTCAAATAAGAAGTCCAAGTATATTATGCTATTTAGATTAGAAAAATCATTCTAGAAAAAGTTTAAATGCCTGTTTATTGCATTGACACTTGCTTTCTATTTAAATCCATACACCCTTATACCATCCATCCATTATCTTCCTCTTCACCCTCTATTAGGGTCGCGCGCGGGGGGGGTGTTCTTCATGCCCATCCAGGGGAAAATGTCTCAGGAGCTGGGCAGATACACCCAGGACAAGGTGCATTCATTGCTGGTCACACACTCACTCACACAAACACACTCTATATGGGGTAATTTGGAGAATTCAATTAACTTGATCCATGTTTTTGGACTGTGGGAGGAAACCGGAGAACCCAGAAGAAACCCACGCGGACACGGGGAGAACATGGAAACTCCACCCAGATTGGGATTCAAACCGGGAATTCCTAATGCTGAGAGGAAAACTTTCTAGCCACTAAGCCACCGTGCCCTACACCCTTATACAATATACAGAAAAAAAACAATCTATGGGTGGCACGGTGGCTTAGTGGTTAAAGGGGTTCCCAGTCCGAATCCCCATCTGGGTGGAGTTTCCATGTTCTCCCCAGGTTCTCCGGTTTCCTCCCACAGTCAAAAAACATGGATCAAGTCAATTGAGTTCTCCAAATTGCCCCATATAGAGTGTGTATGCATGCGTGTCTGTGTGAGTAAGTGTGTGCCCAGCGATAGATTGGCGCCCTGTCCTGGGTGTATCTGCCCAGCGCCCGAAACGTTCTACGCTGGATGGGCATGGGGAACCCCACCGCGACCCTAATAGAGGATAAAGCGGAAGATAATGAATGAATGAATAAAAAACAATCTATACCACTTTCATTAAATGAAAAAAACACATGTTAAATACCACAATAATGGCAATAACAACTTTACACTAAAGTATGGACAAAGTGGCATTGCAGTATGTTAGAGCTACAGCACTGTCACACATTCATTTCACTGCTATTTGAATTTCTTGCAACTACTTGTCAAAATATGCCAAGGAACAAATCATCTAATATTTGTTAAAACTATTAAACCTTGGAATATTGTGATCCTGTCTCTGTACTTAATTTTTAAAGCTAGAATTGAACACTGGTTGTGTTTTGTTTTTTCACTCTGGCTAGCACACAAAAGAGAAAAACAAGAACTGAGAAAAAAAACTGGGACAGAATGTGTAAAGTGCTGGGTCAAATCCAGATGATGGAAGAGTGAGAAATCCTACTGAATAAAGTTAAAGATCTGTTCAACAACACACTGCTACAATTCAACAGCCACCATCCTGATCACTTTACTTTCTTCATTAAGCCTTCTTTTCACTTTCCATCTCTCTATTGGCCAATAAAGCTATTCGGATTCTGATTTATTTATATAGTTCTTTTTCTTTGCCTTGCTTTCTTGCTTTTTCTTTTACTCTTCATTTATTTCCCTTATCTATTTCCCCTGATTCCTCTTGCTGAAAGTAAAGGATCAAAGAGAATTGTGAGAAGACCCGGCATTAAATTTAAGCCACAAAAGCTGCTTTATCTGAAAGTAACAATCCTCTTTTAATTGTGTACCTTATTGTGAATGATTCATAGTGTCTATCTATCTATCCTTATTCATTCATGCAAATGCGAAAAAGGATTCTATTTTGTTACAACTTTTATACTTTTTAGGGTCCTTGCAGTTGTAACTTAGTGATGCTGTAAATATAAAATACATATGTGTCGGTGAAAAATAACATCAAACCGTAATGGATTTTGCAGTTTTATCACACTAAATAAAGATGCACAAATCCAACTTAAAATTACAACAGCATGGCTGAAAGGTTTAACACAATGGCACCATAATTTATTCTCAGGAGATTTATGAGCACAGGCACACTGTAGTTAGGAAGATTCACTGAAAATTGCAACTAGTGGTTGCCATCACTAAATTGCGGTTGGCAGCAGCCAGTTTGTGGGGATTTCACTAATATGTAAGCCTTCCAAATAAGATCCATTCATTGGCAGCTCTTAGCCGATTCCTGATCCAGGGTCATGTATGAATTTCATAATAAATAATACCATCCAAGCAACTAAGGGTTAATGGTCTTTCTTTAGGGCCAAATAGCAGCTTGGCACCAAAAATACACATTTCTCATCATATTATCTTCTGATTAATACTATACTAAGGACTAGGGTCATGGGAGAGGTTCCTCATGCCCATCCAGGGGAGAACATTTCAGGCGTTGGGCAGATACACCCAGAACAGGGTGCCAATTCATTACTGGACACACACTCACTCACACAGATACACAATATATAGGGGCAGTTAAGAACAGCCAATTCACCTTAAACTTGGAATGTTTTTGGACTGTGGGAAGAAACCGAAGAACCCTGAAATGAAATGGACACGGGAAGAACATGGAAACTCGGGGATACGAACCTGGATTCCCAGTATGCCCACATACATATTTTACATTTACCTAAAATTATCCATCCATCCATTATCTTCTGCTTAATCATCTACTAGAGTCACGCTGGGCTTCTCCATGCCCATCCAGGGGAGAACGTTTTGGGTGCTGCGCAGATACACCCAGGACAGGGCGCCAATCTATCGCTGGGCACACACTCACACACACACATACACAAACACACTCTATATGGGGCAATTTGGAGAATTCAATTGAACTTGATACATGTTTTTGGAATGTGGCAGGAAACTGGAGAACCCGGAAGAAACCCACGTGGACACTGGGAGAACATGGAAACTCCACCCAGATTGGGATTTGAACCAGGAATCCCTAGCGCTGAGAGGCGAACATGCTAACCACTAAGCCACCATGCCTAAAACCTAAAATGATATTGTATATAATGACACAAGAAAATGCATATAAATAAATAACATGGCCTTTATTTTCACAGGACCTCCCTTTAATTACAATTGTTACATACAGGAACTGCCTGCAAGGTTGGTCCTCTTATTAAAATGTAACTACACATAAATCTTTTATATCAACTTTTATGGATGACAAGCTGTCAATTCTAGCATCTGGTCTGGACTTCCAGCCATGGGTGGAAAACAGATGATGTTCAACATTTTGATTAATTGAAGAATTACAACACAGTTATTAGCACCACTCTAATTATCCAGTTTGCAGTATATTTCTATTATTTTTTAATAACATCTGTTTTTAGTGAACACTGGGGGGGGGGGGGGGGGGGGGGGGGGGGGGGGGGGGGGGGGGGGGGGGGGGGGGGGGGGGGGGGGGGGGGGGGGGGGGGGGGGGGGGGGGGGGGGGGGGGCCCCCCCCCCCCCCCATAACCCTCAAAAGACACCAACCACCAAGACTTTCAAAGTCTCACCTGTGCCTTTTCTATGTAAATCATAGAAAATTGTATACATATATATATATATATATATATATATATATATATATATATATATATATATATATATATATATATTAGTTTAATTCGGGTTCTCTGGTTTCCTCCCACAGTCCAAAAACATATATTGTACTCGAGGTAAATTGCCCCTACTATAGATATAGTATAGAGTGTATGGAACCCTGCCCTGAGTGTATCTGCCCCGTGCTTCGAACATCCCCTGGACGGTCATGGTATAGGCAGAAGATAATGAGACGAGATGTTTCGTTCTAAAATCACAACTGTATTTAACTTTCTGATTCCTAAATGCATTGTAGCATCCCAGCAACAATTTTGCAGTTTTAAGTTTGTTAACCAAAATATGTTATTTCCAGGCAGCTTATGGCAGTTTTTAATTTTGATTAAGCTTCGAAAATACACTCAGTCTAGAAACCCCTGGGAGCCCTTTCGTTTGACCTGAAAAGGACAAAGAATACTAATTAAATAAGTGGGTTATGCCAGTGAAGTGATTGCAGTGATTTAACATGAGTCACAATAAACACGCAGGCCATTGCTTCCATAAAAAATGGCTAAACTAGATGTAACGCTACAAGTACTCTTAATGTAAACCGCCAGTCTTAAATGAACAAGTCTCTTTGAGGCCAATCACTGCTATTGTGTTTTCAGTGCACAGTGAGTAAGAGAGGCTGTCAATATTGTTTGGGCTGTTTTGCTAATGATAAGGACAAAAAAAGGTCCAAATTTAATGGTCCTCTTAGCTATTTGAGCAAAAAGTAATCTGTTAATCTCCACTGAAATCTAGCATGTATGATTTTAGGGCAGGGGCCATGCATCGACTACGTTGACGTAAAAAATAAAGAAAATACGTCGATTTGCATAACTTGCGTCGACGCCTCAACAAAATAGCACCTAATTCCAATCATGTACCATGATTTCATATTACATTCATATCAATTAGAATTTCTGTGCTTGTATATAGAACAAAAACATATTGTAAACATATATAGTCTATAAAATGTCAGATATTGTCCATGTTTGTGGCCCAGAGGTGGTATAAAGTAAATGTACTTGGTTTCTGTACTTAAGTAGTTTTTTTAGGTATCACTACATTAAAAAACCTGTACTTTTTACGTAAAAAAATAATTTTTTTTATAAATTGTTTTCCTGTCCTGGGTGTATCTTCCCAGCGCCCGAAACGTTCTCCCCTAGATAGGCATGGGGAACCCCCCAACACCCTAGTAGAGAATAAAACGGAAGATAATGGATGGATAAATGGATTTATTTATAGATAGATTGCATCGCTTTATTCCATTCATGCAGTTAATAAAGTTCAAATCGGAATCCTACTGGATGTTAAATGGGGAAGGCGGGAAGCAAATCATACTCGTGATTGGATGGGTGACAGACAATGACCAATCATTATTTAAGCCCCCTGGCTCAACAAACACGTCATGGTGAAGGAGATTTTTTGTGTGCCAAAGAATTCAGCATCAAAT
Organism: Corydoras maculifer; assembly: GCA_019802435.1. NCBI lineage: Eukaryota > Metazoa > Chordata > Actinopteri > Siluriformes > Callichthyidae > Corydoras > Corydoras maculifer. Next base: position 2,922,558 of record JAFMOD010000781.1, read on the forward strand.
GGGGAAAAGCGGATTGAAGTGAGAGATAAAGTATTTCAGGTCCATTTCATATGTAATACATTTTATTTGAAATCCTTTAGCTGGTGTTCTGACGAGTTGTGTTACAATTACAGTTACTTAAAAAAAACAGTAGTTCTAAGTTTTAAACTCTTGTCGAGCCCCAACTTTTAATCTCTAATTTAACCTGCTAGTTAATGTTAAAATGTAAGGCTTATGGAGGAAAGGACACTTTAAACTCGTTATGCTCTTAATATTAATTAGCTGACTTTTGATTGAATTTTAATGGTGTCCTCTACTGTAAAGCATTATACTGAGAAACCGATGATGTCATGTCCTTACATGTAGAATATAGCTTAATAATAATAATCACTATATTGACAACCACATTATTCAAACCACCGCTTGCTTAATTGTTTTGCACATCAGAAAATTTAATTAAAATGTCAGGGCCTATTAATATACAGATATGTCTGATAATCACATGGTTTTGGATAGGAATCTTTAAAAAATTTTAACTAAAGCAGTTTACTGCATGTTTTCATGCTTGTGCACCTTTAATTTGATTAAAAAAATACCCTGTTAAAAATGTAATGTTTTTTTAAATAAACACTTTTAATGTTATACTTTTACTTCAGTAAAAAATCATACTTCAACTTTTACTTAAGTAATTATTTTACAATAATCTAATATCTCTACTTAAGTAAGGGACTTCAGTACTTCTGCCACCTCTGTTGTGGCCTCATGTCATATGTGCCTCAAAGTACAGTCAGTGCATTTTTTTTCTACCAAGAACCTAATTGTAATCTGGTGATTTAATAATTTAAAGTTGAAAAAAAAAGATAATTTTTTATGTCCAGTATATTGGATTTTTTTTGTAATAGTAAAAGGCTCATTTTAAAATATGCCACCATCATTCTAATGTGCTTTATATTATACCTAAATGATTAAATCTTTTGTGGTTGAGATTTGATTTTTGATAAAGCTGTTAAGGCTAACGCGTTTTTATGTTTTAATAGAGCCCTTAAGAGCACTGTGATTGATTAAAAACATATTTCAACATTAAAGGTTTTTATTTTTCATTATTTTGAAAAAGTTATTTTAATTCCAAAAACAATCATATTAGAGCAATAGTTTATAGACTAATGGAAAAAATATAATAATAATAATTGTTAGATTAATCGATAGAAAATGTATTAATTGTTAGGTGCAGCCCGATTTGATTTAAATTTTAAATCAAAAGGCCGTCATGTGCTCAAACCACATTACTGCTTGAGCGCTTCAATCTGGTTTTAGTAAAGTGTAGTGATCTGTGGCCTGAAAAAATCTGTTTAAAACAAGCATCATAATTAATATCATAATTTACCTGCCCACATGTTCGTGTCTCTTTTAAAGCTCTTTGGTGACACTTTTCTAAGGCATGTATTTTTCATCAAACGCCACTGATTACATGAGAGTGCAGAAATTCTAAAGAGCAAAGCTTTAATTTTTCTGCTCTCAAAAACCTCTCACTTCATCATTTTCCAATTTTAAATATTTAGAAAAATTTGCATATTTTGTGGAACTCACAGCAAAATGTTTATATATGCTGATCTTATACTATAATTCCATTTAAAAGGTTTCACTACAAATATCTTTTACCGGCAGGTTTGTATTCACTTTAATATCCAAGCTATGCAAAAGATGCTGAATGTTTCAGCATTATGAACAGATTAGAGAAGATAATTCCACCATTTAGCAGAGGAGAACGATATGGAGGAAGAGTTCGCATCACAGTGAGGTTGAATCACCAGGTGACATATGTCACTAAATCGCAACAAACAGGTATATCTTTGGAAAATAGAGTTAAGGTAGGAGGAAAAACCCTACGATCCAGAGATTGTCCTGTAGACCAGAATTAGCGTCTTGTGCTGAATGTGAGCAGCTACAGGGAGCCGATGGAGAGAGAGGAGAAGTGAACTGACATGAATTCGCTTGTTGGTGAATAACAAGCCAAGCTGTTGGGTTTTGGGTCAGCTGTAGAGGCCTTATCGTGCAGGCTGGGAAACCGGCATGCAAAGCGTATTACAGCAGTCGAGCCAAGAGATGATGAGGGCTTGGATTAACAAGTGAGTAACCTTTAGCAAATTAAATATAAAAAACATATCTGATCTTCCTGATGTTATACAGAAAAAATGTGTAGAAATGGACAGTTTTAATGGCCTGATCAATCATATAATAAACTAATCACAACTCTCTATGCCATTCAAATATTTAGTTTATTCACATTATCCATCCATCCATTATCTTCAGCTTTATCCTCTACTAGGGTTGTGGGGGGGTTCCCCATGCCCATCCAGGGTAGAACGTTTCGGGCGGATACACCCAGGACAGGGTGCCATCTATTGCTGGGCACACACTCACACACAGACACACTCTATATGGGGCAATTTGGAGAACTCAATTGACTTGATCCATGTTTTTGGACTGTGGGAGGATACCTAAGAACCCGGAGGAAACCCACGCGGACACGGGAGAACATGGAAACTCCACCCAGATTGGGATTTAAAACGGAAATCTCTAGTGCTGAGAGGAGAACATGCTAACCACTAAGTCACCGTGCCACCTGTATTCACATTAACCTTTTTTCAATTTTTGTTATTTAATAATAAATTACTATTTTTATTATTATCATTATTTCTACACCGAGGGCTGTTGTAAATTTATTCAGTCCTTTCTTTATCTTTATTTATTCAGTCCATCCATTATCTTCCGCTTTATCCTCTACAAGGGTTGAGGTGGGTTCTCCATGCCCATCCAGGGGAGAAAGTTTCAGGTGCTGGGCAGATACACCCAGGACAGGGCGCCAATCGAACTGGGAGGCAAGCGTATCTACATGGGCTTATTTTTTGGACATATTTTTTCATGGGCTTTTATGCAAATATAACAAAACAAAAAAAGCCTATATTAAGTCTGATGGGAAGTGAACTGTAAATATAAATGTAAGAAACAATGTAAAAATAAATCTAAACTAAAAATAAATATAACAAATATCTGAGTTCATGTGGGTTTGGCACCTCAGTTCTCTTCCTCTTTAAATTTTTAAGCACACATTGTCACACACTACCGTTGCTTATTCTTATTCACAAACAGTTTTCCAGCTGGTGTGAGGCTTACGTGTTTCCTCAAGTAGGTCTAAAGTTTTAAATCTTTCACAGTCTATAAACAATTTACAAATGTTTGTTTTGGTGGTGCAGAAGTGCCTCACAGCAAGAATGTACTGGGTTTGATTCTGGGGTGGAAAGGACAAAGGTCCTTTCTGTGCGGACTCCCTGTGCCTGCTGGGCTTCTCCCGGCAACTCCAGTGTCTTCCCACAATCCGATGACATGCTGCTAGGTGAATTGGAAAATAACTGCATTATATAAAACTGTTTCTGCTCAGAGATTAAACTTCAAAAAAAATAAACCGTTCCCTTAGCCACTTCATATTCAACTCCTTTACTTTTGTTTCTCAGTCAATTCAGGTAGTGGATTATTTCTCTTGGTCTTGGCATATATCTCTGTTAAAAGCCTTACAGCAAATGCTAGTTAGTAAACTGTCAATAATACTGTACTACAAAGATCCACATTAGAGCACATGATCATAAGAATCATATGTTTGCACTGGAGAGGCAATCCATTTGAATCCTTTCTAACAAGTGGTTTATTTAAGGTGAAAGGCATAGTGGTAACTGCAGGCAATACAGACCAATAAAGGTGTACAGATATCACGTATGGAACAGGCTTTATTTACACATCATTAACTAAATGTACATCTAACCACATGTGTAGGATGATGTAATGATGTATATTTAAATTCTATATTTTTATTTGTAATGTATACAGTATTTTATGTACTTAAATATTCATTCATTCATTCATTATCTCCCGCTTATCCTCTATTAGGGTCGCGGTGGGGTTCCCCATGCCCATCCAGGGGAGAACGTTTTGGGCGCTGGGCAGATACACCCAGGACAGGGCGCCAATCCATCGCTGGGCACACACTCACTCACACAGACACACTCTATAGGGGGCAATTTTGAGAATTCAATTAACTTGATCCATGTTTTTTTGGACTGTGGGAGGAAACCGGAGAACCCGGAGGAAACCCACGCAGACACGGGGAGAACATGGAAACTCCACCCAGATGGGGATTCGAACCGGGAATCCCTAGTGCTGAGAGGCGAACGTGCTAACCACTAAGCCACCGTGCCGCCTTGTACTTGAATATATTCCATAGATTTTTAAAAAATAAATAAATATATATATGTGTGTGTGTAGTTGAATATTCTATATTATGTTGTATATATTGCTATTGTATATTGTATATATATTTCGTCTATTATATATAGAGTTGAATATTCTATATTTTATTTATAGTTGTATATTGTATATTCGATATTATATATATATATATATATATATATATATATATATATATATATATATATATATATATATATATATATATATTCATATTCATAGTTGGATATTCTATTATATTTTACATATCTATACTGTATTTATATCTAATTTGCTTCTTTAAAATTCAAGTTCTAACTTTAAAATAACACAGGGTAAACGGGCTCCATGAAACATAATTTCGTTTTTGTTTCATGTACCACATGCAATATAAATGATAATTAAATTTTCTTGAATCTAGAATTGTTTAGCCATGTAATGAGATGTTGCAGCTTGTAAAGGATGCTCCTGTTCAGAAGCAAAGACCCCGGCAGGTGCTTTTATTACCGCTAATTAATGTTTATCTCGGTAGGCTCCACCCCAGGTCAAAAACATATTTACATTTGGTCATTTTAGCAGACGCTTTTACCCAAAGCGACTTACAAGGTGAGGGCAGGGTTAATTACAATATCCCAGCAATGAGGGTTAAGGGCCTTGCTCAAGGACCCACACTGGTAACTTCAGTGGACCTGGGATTTGAACCGCCAACCTTCAGATTGATAGCCTAACGCCCTAACCACTGAGCTACTGCGCCCTCTTATTTACTAAAACAATCATACTAAAACCATATAAAATACTCCAGTACATGTGCACATGCTACATATCATGCATAGCATTTATCCATACCTACCTCCTAGATAGCACGCAACCCCTACAACAATAACCTTACCTCAGGTGGCATACCATTTGCTTATGCACAGATATTTACCCAAGAGAGCAGGTGCACCCTACACATAGGTTCTTTGAACAGCTGCGTCAACTGTGGAGTAATACTAGGACAGCCCCTGCCCACGTTTGCTGCTCAAAACATCCACCAGAAACAAAAAAACAGCATGACGTACAACCTTCTGTTTGACTTAATGGCCCTAAATTTAACAGCTTACCACAAGCTGCCCGCTTTTCCATTCAGCGTGGAACAACTTATGGTGCTTTGTTGCAAGCGGACACCCAGGGTGTCAACAAGCTGCATGCTGTTTCAACCCCTTAAGTGCAATAGCCAGCACAGTCAGGGAAAAATCTAAATGTTCTTGGCGTGGAACGATAAGCCAAGTTAAAAACGAAACAAAAAACTAAAGCAAGCAGCAAAAGACGTGCCCTGTTAAAAATTGTGAGCAGAGAATGGAACTGCAAACATGCCACCCTATACAAATAACAATGTAGCTTAATTTCCTATTTTCCCATTGATTTACTTCAGGTGTGGCCACATCAAAAACTATTTGTGACAGCGTTTGAGCCTAATATGTCATCAGAAGGCTGCCTTGATGCCCAACCAGACCTAAGCGTCTTCCCAGTTATTAACAATACGTGATTCATTATCCCCAATTGAATTCCCCAAATTGCCCCATGTAGTGTGTGTTTGTCTGTGTAAGTAAGTATGTGCTCAGTGATAGATTGGCGCCCTGTCCTGGGTGTATCTGCCCAGCCCCCCGAAACGTTCTTCCCTGAATGGGCATGGGGAACCCCCCCGCGACCCTATTAGAGGAGTAAGCGGAATATACACGATGGATGGATGGATTCATTTCCCTTTTAAATTCCCTTTGAAGGTGTGGTTGCTCAGTTGTTAGGGTGTTGGGCTATTAAACTGAAGGCCGTGGGTTTAAGATCCCAGATCAGCTGATCTTACCAATGTGGGCCCATAAGCAAGACCCTTAACCCTCATTGCTCCACGTCTGAGCCTGTGTTCCCACCCCAACATTACATTGCCGATTTGGACAAAAGCATCTGCTAAATGACCAAAAGTAATGTAAGGTACTGCTTATCCTAAAGATATACATTCTTTATATTTATATTCTAACAAAAAGGAGTATACTGTGGCTTAGTGGTTAGCACTTTCACCACTGTGGAATCCCAAATCTTTTCATGTTCTTCCCGTGCCCACATGGGTTTCTTCTGGGTTCTCTGGTTTTCTCCCACAGTCCAAAAACATAGACTCGAGGCAAATTGGCTGCTCAAAATTTCCCCGATGTAGTCTGTGTGAGTGAGTGTGTGCCCAGTGGTGAATTGGCACCCTGTCCTGGGTGTATCTGCCCAGTGCCCAAAACGTTCTTCCCTGGATGGGCGTGGGGAATCTAGTATAGAATAACGTGGAAGATAATGAATGAATGAATAAATGAAAAACAGGTGGCATGGTGGCTTAGTGGTTAGCATGCTCTCCTCTCAGCACTAGTGATTCCCGGTTCGAATCCCAATCTGGGTGGAGATTCCATGTTCTCCCCGTGTCCACGTGGGTTTCCTCTGGGTTCTCCGGTTTCCTCCCACAGTCCAAAAACATGGATCTAGGTCGACTGAATTCTCCAAATTGCCCCATATAGAGGGTGTCTGTGTGTATTTAAGTGTATGCCCAGTGATGGATTGGCGCCCTGTCCTGGGTGTATCTGCCCAGCGCCCGAGACATTCTCCCCTGGATGGGCATAGGGAACCCCCCCCCCCCCCGCCGCCACCCCCCCCACCCCCCGCGACACTAATAGACGATAAAGTGGAAGATACTGGATGGATGAATGAATAAATGAAAAACATTATACTCTGCAGCTGTTTGCATGTATGTTAAATACATGTTACTGCTTTTAAAACTCTTGAGGTTTTACATGTATAAACACTAAGATGCTGTAAATCCCTCTGTGAGGGCATCTTAATCTATTCTGCTTATATGTTGCCAGATATGACAGATTCTTACATAACCATGTGTAAGTTTAAGTGTAACTTTAATAAAAAGGGTCACTTCAGCTGATGGTGCTGAACCCTTTCTACCAGCCACATTTACATACACATACTCCAGATTTATACACAGCAAGCAGCACTTGCCTGTCCCCCAGACTTCTTAGAATGAGACATCAAACACAAAAGCCTTTTCAAATGGCCATCTCTCTTCGGCTGCATTTCACAGACATGCATGCAGAGAGATTCTTTTGTTTGGACTGCTGAAAAGCACTTGGTATTCAGTACATGTCACTGTGTGCTGGGCTGAGGAAAGAGAGGCAAGCATTGGATAAATATCATTTATGACACAGCAAGAAGAGAGAAAGAGCAAGAGAGGCAGAAACGGGAAGGGAGAGGCAGAGGTCCTGTATGGTCGGCACATGTAAATTTGTTTGTAATTTGCATATCAATGTGATATTATTTGTTCTAAGTAAATAGTATTGCTATTGCCATATTGTAGAATGTTATTTAATATAAATAAAATAAATAAATAAATAAATTTTAAATAAATAAATAAATAAATAAATAAATAAATAAATATATATATATATATATATATATATATATATATATATATATATATA